>JAOBBB020268628.1:0-11022 GCA_025331005.2 Zoanthus gigantus | reverse complement strand
TCTCTGTTTTAGAAGTTTTACGCCATGTTGACAGCATTTTTGTAGTTGCAAAGCTGTCAAAACCTCGTGTTGTAATAAATTAAGGTGCTCATGCGTGAGATTCGTCAGTGATTCAGTTAATAAAAGTATTTTTCTTACAAATCTTTTTTTCTCTCTCTCTTGCTTAGAGTATTCTAAAGATCGGTAGCCTCGCTGGTATATATTAAAACAATTATTCTATTTCAATTTTGGTGGATAGTAGCTAAATGAAGATCTACCTCGCGCCTTCGGCGCTCAGTAGATATTCTGCCACTATCCACCTCAATTGAATTAGAATAATTGTTAAATATAGCTAATTTATAGAATATATATATACCTAATTTATAGGATGTCTCTGTAATCTTTATGAGAAAAAAAGTTATTGACTGGGCTCCAAAATACAAATTAGAGCATAATAAAATAAAAGTGAAAACAGAAGAAAGTAATGTTCGCTAAAAGCAAGTTAAACTGCGAGAGGACAAGCGCGGGCTTTCAGATGTTGTTGAGGCATTGCTAGAATTTCACAAGAGACTGAAACTGGAAACACTGCAGCAAAAGACAGCACACGAGGAACCTCACAACACGGCCTCAGGTTGTGCAGTATCGCGCTGACAGAGCTTACATTTGACAATGTTGGAAGAAAAGCTAAAGAGACTGAACGATGTCTCAACTCGCCGTGTAGAAAGGTGTCTCGGGCACCTGATAACTGGAATGTCTGAAAAGTGCACAGCTGGACAGTTTCCAAATCAAAATAAAAATCCTTCTTCTTCAAAGTATAGTGATCAATACCATCGCATAGAGACTTTTTGTAAATATCTGGACCGCGCATTAGAATCTAAATTGTTCAAATAGTAGGACATAACTTGTACACCGCCGGACATTTTAAAGAAAGTAAATTTAAAACCAGTAAAAGTTACTTGATTGACTAAAATCAATTGGATAAGTTTCAATAATTCCAACAAGATCATAACATCAATCAATATTGCATGGTATAAAAATACATACCTGTGAGGAAAAGACATAATAACCTTGCTATTCGTGACACAACCGACACTTGTCGCAGTGACGAAGGCCGGAACTCTTCCAGTAACAAAATCAACTGTAATGTTGCCGTCACGCTAGACAACTCGGAGTTTGTGACGCTGTCAACAGCAGAATAGTCCTTTGATTCACTGACAAGAACAATTTTAACGAAACACTTAGACACAATGTTGATTTTCCAAGTTCGTTTGTGATACCTTCTACTCACTACTCCCTCCCTAGACTTACTGTTAAGAGTAGGGTAATGGTAGGATAAAGGAAGGGTAAGATAAGATTTGGGTAAGGATAAGGTAAGGGTAGAGTAGGGTAAAGGAAAGGTAAAGGTAAGGTAGGGTAAGGATATGGTAAGGATAGGTAAGGTTAGAGTAACGATAGAGTAAGGATAAGGTTAGGTTAGGGTAAGGATAAGGATAAGGTAAGTGTAGGGTAAGGGAAGGGAAGGGAAGGGTAGGGTAAAGATAGGGTAAGGTAAGGATCAGATAAGGGAAAGGATAAGGTAAGGGTAGGGTAAGGGTTAGGGACGGGTAAGATAAGGATCAGATAAGGGAAAGGATAAGGTAAGGGTAGGGTAACGATAAGGTAAAGGTACGATAAGGGTAAGAGAAGGGTAGGGTAAGAATAGGGAAACTGAAATCGATACATATACTTTTTGAAATAAATACTTTGGAGTAACTTCTCTAAAATCAGTTATTCGTTTTTGATAACGTTAGAAATGTCTAATTGTCTAACGTAAAGTTCGTTTCTGGTAAGTAACAAAGGAATGCACGTTCAACAAAAAAGATCGCTTTAGAAGTGTTACAAGGAAAGGTTTACAATATGATAAGGATACACTAATAAAGAATAATTACTAATAAGAGCATCTTTTACACGACATAAACAATAAGTGCGATCTACCAAATCTTTTTAAGTTAAACAATAATAGTGATGGTACATGTAACATGTAAAGTATGGCTCTTTTTCACCGGCTATTCACCTAAATGTTACCGACTAGCTAGATAATAAATCTATTAAAAGAAATTAAAATTATGCTGCAGAATTTAACATTGGCGCTCCTGTTCATCACATTTTTTTAAAAACAAGAGGCTACCCAGTAACCTTACCCGTGCCGGTTCAGTTGCAAGTTACATATTGAACTCATGAAAACTTGCTGCTATAGAAACATAAATTACTGTGATTTTGATGGGAGGGGGATGTGTCACTAAGGAAAGGAAGAAACTGAACCAGTAACAAATCAGAACTAAACTTCGTCAATTTTCTATAAAATACCAAGGTCCAACAATATTTAACTCACTGAGCAATGAAATTATGGAAAGCATTTCGTACTCTTCATTCACCAAAAAACTTAAATTATATTTGATTTCAACATACTCTTAACTTAACAATCCTAATCGCATCATGTCACACTTCATCATACAGTACTACGAATATCTTGGAGTCTGTCTGCCCTTTGACATTACGCGCTTAGGTCTGGTAAGTCCAGACCATAATGATGAGTCTTTAATCGCTGGAAATTAACGTAGTCTTTGGAAGAGGTCAGTAGAGCAGACGATTGTTGAAACGTACAGCTTTGCCAAAGCAAGATCTTACTCCTAGGAGAAACGTTGAAGAGCTTCCAATTTCGCCTTGTACTAGCCTGGAAACCTCCGGACCATCGTCGACTTCTTCGTCACTACTTTCATTAAACTCGTTTTCTGCTTCTTCTACCTTTTCGCCTTCCTTTCACAGATTCTGCTGTACTAACCTGTGGTTCAAAAGCAATAGAGATAGGTTTCTCTGCGATTTCGCATTGCCTTTGATACATAAACTCAGGAAGTGTCCCATGTTGAGCCATGGTGGTCTCTTGGCGTACAGTGCGTTGTCTTACAGCGGCATCGTAGAAGGATGCTCAGTCCCTGAGCGCAATGCAAACAGCGGGGCGCATATCGACGTTTGCGAGGATTTCATGAACGGAACTTGTGACAGCAACAATGCTCCCTCAGAAGGTTTGGGATGCCAAGATCGCCTGCTTGTATGGTAGAATGTCGCCCAACTGGTCACCTGTTTTACCGCCTCTTTCATTGCTACGCCGAATGACCTGCAGTACTCTGCCATTGCCCGTGTTCCCTTGCTTATGGTGAATAGTGGAGTGGCAATTTTCTAGCCCGTGTCCATCACGGCAACTGATACCACTGTCCTACCCGACACTTGCCCTTGCAGTCCATTCAGGGTGGTTCCTTAAATATCGGAGGTATTCTCTTCAAGCATATTTCTGCATTGCCTTACAAGGCAAATAGCTTCTTCTGCTGACTTGACACTTTAACGCGCACCTTTGTTGTGTACCGAAAACGCTTCGTACAGGCAGCCCATTGCTTTGAGAAACTGAGCATGCTCTTTCAACTTTGTACCGATCTTGATTGAATTTGTCTGGGCGTCGCTAACATACACAAATCTGCCAAACTCAGTACAGATGCTCACTGGCTGATTAAAGCGGCTTGCTTTGACTGAACCATCACTGCTTCCATCTTCGTTTTCCTGTCCTGTGAACAAACTCAAGTCTCTACCATCACCTTTATCTTTTTTGCATTGTAAATTGCTTTAGTCTGTAATCTTAAAAAGACCGATGAAAATAACCTGATTTTCTGTTTGTAACCTAAAAGCTCTTATAAAGCAGAGTTATCTGTGTCGATTTTTGTGCGGAGCAAGTTCTGGCGAGACTTTCGACTAAGATGTTAGCTAGGCACCGTCAAGCAAGGTCAGCGTGGCCAGAACCTTAAACTCAGTAATATGATCCGAGCCTCGTAACTCAAGCTGGTAGCAGCTTTTTAGGGCTTAGAGCCTCTGGCTTCCAGATTCAGTTTTGGCAATAAGATCATCAGATAATCCCACGAAATGTCAAAAATATTGCGGGTCATTTTAAAATGTCTTATTTGTAACAGTCCATGTTAATAAATACTGACTTTGAGTTGTCGACTTACTTGAAATTGAATTATCAAGGCAGTACGAATAGTTACCAAACTCTTTCCCTCAATATGACGAAACGCTTCTGACTCTTATTGACTTTGCAAAAAAACTTATTCTTCTTGCGAAAGTCCTCTCCTCCTTCTCCTTCGTCATAAAAAATAGCTAAACAGTTGATAATTTCTTATTATTATTATTCTGTCTGGTTAACCCCACTTGCCGCCATCGTTTCTCAAGATCTTTTTGAGAGCTAAAGAAATGCGATCCCCAGCCAATAAAGTCATCTAAGCCGACGTTTGAGCACCGTTAATGTCAAAAGCATGCCAGACATTAACTGGAAACCGCGTGAAAGACAAATAGGGTCAAATAGCTGATTAAAAACACTTGGCTCGTGTTGGCTTTTGAATTATTTTTAAACCAAAAGGAAAAGAACCATCAGAGTGAAATTTAGTAGATACATTTCTTCACCGTTTACCGCTTCCTAAAAGTTTAAATTACCGCAAACCGCACCGTTTTGGAAAACCGCAATCCCGCAGGTCAAAATAAAATTTTCCCCAAAACCGCATCAAAAATAACGTAAAATCGCATCACGGCGAACCCTTACCGTCCCCCTCCCGTCCCTCCCTTTGCTTTCTGGTTTGTTACGTAAAACGTAACTTAGCTGTATCGTATTCAATTGTTCTTTTCTGAGTGAGCAGAAAACTCAAGAGACTTGGGAATTGTTGGTTTTATTTACAGTATTATTGTCTACGCTAACCAACTTAGCCCACTCTTTCCTTATTTCAGTCGGAAATATATATTCACTGAACTTGTGGTTGTAATTTCTTTCTCTAGACCAAGTCTTTCGAGGTCCTTATATCCGTCCTCCACTATATTTGCTAACTCTATAAATCTTTTGTTCTCGCCTTCTCTGATGGTCCTTTTGCTCTGAATGGTGTTCATAATTGCGTCGAATAGCTTTGCTGGATCTCCGTACTTTTCGTCTAGTCGTTTTAACATCTCAGTCTCAGATAACGAAGGCATTACTTGTTTTTGAAAATCCATTTTGAACTGAGGGTACTGTCGAACTGTTCCGTCGAAGAATGGCATCTTTACCTTCTCCAAATGTAGTGAGTAATTTTTTTTTTGCATTTTTTTCTTCCAATGTGGCGACCAAGGTTTCAATTCTCCCTATTGCGTCATTGTAACACGTAAGTACCTTTCGAATCCATTCAATTTCATTCTCTGCGGTTGTTCCATCTGATATTTCAAGTATTTTGGCAAGCGCACCTTTGCAGTATGCTAGATCAAGCTCTAGATCTTTTTCAGTTTTATGTAATGCCATCAATGTGTTTTTCTCCGCGTTTAATTTAATTAAATTATCAACATGTTGAACAAGTGCTTCAGGAATTTCTTCGGTAATTTTTTCTTCATAATTATTCGCTGAGCAACTCTTTGAAGCTTCTGTTCTCTAACCTGCATTAAATGTTGGTGGTTTAATTCTTCTTGTATTTTCTGTTTAATGATTCTTTGTTCATTTTCATATTTAGCGTAAACTGGTGATGCTTTGTTATATTCCTCTTGTAGTTCTTCTATCCACTTTTCATTTGCAGAAATTTTTTCTTCGCTTTGAATGAATCATATAAATATCGTGCTTACCAGCGACTGTTGACCAAACATCAGTAAGCACTTCAAACCTTTTTCTTATAACGTCAGTACCTTTACTTTTAGCTATTGCCCTGTAAAAATTGTCCCTTTTACTTGCAAATCTCGATTTGGCATGCGCACTTCTCCGAATTCCCAAGGCGTCGTCTGTCATTTTCCTCACGGATTTCGAATGTTTCGGAATATGAGTCAGTAACCACAAACCACCAAGGTCTCAAACAGGTCGAATGTATTTATTTAAGTGTTTGTAGCGATATATATAGACCACTTTTATAAATGGCGGCTATTTTAGTATTCTTTTGTCTGTATTCAAGATTGCTTGTTTGAGTGAAAAATTCAAAACAATATATTAACCCAAACAAGGCTAAACAGGCAAATTTGAATACAGATAAAGAATATTAAAATAGCCGCCATTTATGAAAGTGATCTATACACTTGAACAAAATATTAATAGAAAAAGCCTGTTTGAAACTGTAGTGTTTACATTCTGTAACGTATAGTACTTGATATTGTATCAGATATTGTGGTACTTGTATTGCACATGGCGGACAGTAGTAAAAGTATGGCGGAACCTTGAATCGTGTGTGTGTGTGGTTAAATCCGAATAAGTCTTGGCCATCGTCCAACAGAACACTACAGAAACCTTGGTGATTTGCGACTTCTGACTCATATTCCGAAACACAGGTTGACATTGCAGCATTTGCTCGTTTACTTATTTGCATTTGCTCAATCTTACATTGTTAAAAATTGCACTTGTAGAGTTACACAAAACAGAAATATCATCGGCCCACCCAACTGTGCTGCCGTATTTATTCGATTAATCGCCAAGTACGCTTAATGAACTTTAGAAACTGGAGAGTGAGCGCTCAATCGACGCTGGCAGCTTATTGCTTTTTCACCATTATCAGAAAATATAATATAGGTATGACACTACGCGAGCTCTGATTGGCCAAAAAGAATATAAAACATAGAAAGAACGTGTTTTATTGTTTTTCATGATCACAAATTCGCGGCGTGTAGAACTTATATTATAAAGCAAATGAAGAAGCCTAAGCCATGTATTAGACTGTGATGAAACACTTCGGGCATTTGAGAACACTCGACAAGCTCATTTCCCTCGTCATTCTGAAAAGCCCGTCGTGTTTTAATCAGTCTAATACAAGGCTTAGACTCCTTTATTTGTTAAGTGCACTACGTTTGTTTTGAAACAAAGAAATAAAAGTAATATAACAAAACGCGAAGATATAATAGATATCTGAACAGACATAACTAGAATGCTGCTGAAAAAGATAGTAAAACAGTTACTGTTCGTCAGCAGGATGCCTAAATTGTGTGCAATTCTACAAAGTTTTGAAAAACAAATTCAAAATCAATTAGAGCGCGCATCACTTAACAAAACCACATACAATTATCAGTCACACAAGGTCATCATATTTATAAATCAGTGTCGACTCCAACTTTTGGAGAGAACCTCTACTGCCGCGATGAGTAATCGCAAGGAAGCCGAAGTTCATGATGAACATACAACTAGAACATAAATTATTACTTTTTATTAGAAAATGGATAGAGTTAGAAAACCATTTAATTAGCTATTAAAACTGCAATAAAATATTCGTTAAAAACAATAGAAAAAAGGTCAAAAGGATCACGACCAAACCCTAATATTTTTTTGACTTGAAGTTTGTTGTCGCACGATCGAGCTACGTGCATGGCAAGATAGATAACTCGAAGTTTCTTTCTTTACTTAAATAGAAACACCCAAACACCTTTAGTGAGGTGCATGAGTCATAATTAAGTCTTTTTTGGAAATCAAAACGACACTGTAAATGTATAAAATAAACCTCTAGCAAAAGTGAAAATAAACCAGAATTTGGATTGTAGCACTTAGTCTATGATCTGTATAATACATAATTCTCAACAATGCCTTGTCTTATTTGCTAACAGCTTACGACGATCAATGATGAGGTTTCCCTAGAAGTTACAGGATCAGGAAAGCTTACAAAAAGACTTGTTGCTTCAGGGAAATTCAAGTTTTTAAGCAATTATCAATATAATTATGGGTGTTTTTAATCGAGGTTGAAGGCTTATTTGAATAAATACGGTAATCTCTGTGACACTTAATCTGGTTTTCTGTTAAATCCTTGACAGGTCTAAATTGGAAAATGTTTTCAGTCTCCGCTTAGACTAACAACTGTCATATTTCTTCAATTTGAAGCTTGTTAGAGCATGAACGAGCTACGTGGCAAGATAGATAACTTGAAGTTTGATTCTTTAGGCAATTAGAAACACCCAAACACCTTTAGTGAGTTGCATGAGTTATAATTTAGTCTTTTTCAAAAATCAAAATACACTGTAAATGTATAAAACCTCTTACAAAAATGAAAATAAACCAGATTTTGGAATGTAGCACTTATAGTGTATGATGTGTATAATATTCAATTCTCAACAATGTCTTGTCTTATTTACTGACAGCTTACGGCGACCAATGATGAGGTTTCCCTAGAAGTTGCAGGATCAGGAAAGTTTAAGAAAAAAAAGACTCAGGGAAATACAGCCTTTCACGCAATTATTAATCATGATGGGTGTTTAATCGAGGTTGAAGGCTTCTTCGAATAAATATTGTAATCTCCGTGACCCTTAATCTGGTTTTCTGTTACATTCTTGACAGGTCTAAATTGGAAAATGTTTTCAGTCTCCGCTTAGGCTAACAACTGACAAGCTTAAAGATAGGGTCAGCTTAAAAACTGAACTTTGAATTGTTGTCTGGTTGCGCTAAAATTAGAACCGCCCATTCTTCATTTCTCACTAAATCAACCAAAATGTAAATTAACGCCAGCACTTACGGCGATGATCTTCTAAAAAAAATTGACCTTGAGTTGTCTAAAGTTCGTACTTGGAAACAGTTTTTACAAAATATGAACATACATGTATAAATTACTAGATCAGGAGACAAGGAGATAATATAACATATATCAACAAATTGTGAGCGAATTTACGGAAAATATTAAATTTACAGGGAAGATACCTGCAGAAAACATCACTCAAATTAGTAGCGAAAACAACGCAGTCTCTTTCATTTACGGCTTGCCAAAAGAACGGTGATCAACACAAAACCATCATCGGAAGGAATAAAGAGAAACAACTTCAATTGGACCCCAGGCAAATAAACCATCACAAAGGGTTCTGTTGAAAATACAACGTAGAGGATCAAAATTGTGAAATTCAAAATATTCCCTATCAAATCTAAAGTTTTACACAAAATTGTTTTGGAACCTCTGTATCAAATTCTGAAAAACATCCATTATAACTTCAGTCCGGAGTAACGTGGCTCTTAATAAACCACACGAGCTGGAGGTCAGTAATATATGCAAAATTTATGCGTGTGACTGTTGCCACACAAAATAAACAGCTTCGCTACTAAACGGCTTTTCAATTTTCAGTGCAAACTCTAGTCCATTTTGCTCAAATGCCATACTCATCAACAGCTTCAGCAGTTTGAGAATCTTTGAATTGTGAAAACATGTGAACAACATTTAACTCTTTCCAATTAACTATCAACAAACTAACATTTGAAATGGACATGTATTTCGTAAAGCAGCATCATGTCCTGGATTGAGTACAAGATTTAACGAATAGGAAACATTCTTAAGACAATGCATTTACGTGCCCATGATTTTCAGTTCAGCGCTTTATACCATTACTAAAAGACCACTTTTGTGCATTGTAAAGTTGTCATCCTTGCGCTTAGATTTTTAAAAGCCATTGTTTTGTCCTGTTTTGTCCATAGCTGGCATGGCAATGAACTGCCCTCAAACGCCTCCAACGTCTCCTAAACAAAAGAAAGTCGTCGTCGAAGAAATTGTTTTTCAAAATTATATCATGTTATTTTGTCAATCCTCTCTTTATTACGCGCCGCCATCTTGGAAATGAAATCGAGGCTGGTAGTACAAATTCAGAACGGCAAGTCAGTCTGGAGCGTGGTCAAAATCACTTAAAGATTTATCATTACTTGACCCAGGAATTTATCGAAAAATTGTTGAAAAAAATTTGTTGAAGAAGGATGATCGAAGATCAGATAGCTAAGAACGTAAAAGTGCGTGGTTAATACAGTAATTTTAAGTTTGAGCTCATTCGCATTTGCTTTGTTTCAATGGCAATTGCTTTTGACTGTTATCAGTGCTCTTGCCGCTGGTATATGCCCCTTAGATGAAGTCGTGAAACAACGATTGTTGCATTCATCATGTAATTAGTCTCTTTTTTCCTCGACAGATTGCACTATCTAATGAACCAATGGATTTACGAAACAACGAGTGCATTAATGCGAAGCGGAACAATATCAAAGTGCAACCACATGATTGGTTTATTGCATCTGTTGACCCATTAAGCAAAAGTGTGCCTACTTCAACTTATCGATCTGAGGTATTAATTACAGACCTATGGACGAAGTATTCGTCCAATGCAAAGATAAAGCCCGAGAAACGCAGGGCAATGCGCCAAGATAGTTTCATATCTACCGTGTACAACCATGTTAATACACTCGTTGGTGCTGATATATTATATCCTCATTTAGAAAGCGATTCAAAACCTTTGAGGATTGATATAGAAGTCCGCCCCCTTCCGTTACATAACTCCCCCCGCATAACACTAAATCTAAAGAAACAAAAATCATTATTTGTTAGCGAACGATATTTGAGGTCTACCACTTGTCCATCGTAATAAAGCTTGTAACTGAGCGAAAGCTTTTGAACGTGAGTAGATTCTCTTCCGTATAATCTTCGTTTCCAATAAGATAAGACTAAAAAATCTCCAAACGTAAATTTGGGAATGGATAAAATATTACATGTCCATCATGACATTCTTTCTGGATTAGGCAAGAAGCCTTCATTTCTCACTAGCTTTGCATTGATTACCATTTTTGGTTGTTTCTTCTCTCGTGCTTTCCAACACAAATCAACAATTTCAGCCTTCCTTTTAGCTTTTCCACCATCACTCAGTTGAATACCTCTTTTTTGCAAATATTTAGTAAGATCATCTACCATCATTTTTGAAAAATCTTCATTGCAAATCGTCCATTTTGAACCAAAAACTTTTTTTCTTCATTCCTGAAAAATCTCCATTGCAAATTCTTTTTGTTCACTCATTTTTATTTTAAAATTGTACAAGCGTGATCGTAGAGCAAGGTTTTTGTGCGTGTTTTTATTCTGTGTCGAACGACTCCTCTTTATTTCAAAGCTGCTTTTAAAGAAGGATTGGTTGACCCAAAAGTGCAAAACACAAAACTCAGAACAAAAATGAAAGTTGGTAAACAAACCAAATCCAGTACACAAAACTCAGTACACAAACCAAATCCAGTACACAAAACTCAGTACACAAACCAAATCC
>JAOBBB020268532.1:0-11023 GCA_025331005.2 Zoanthus gigantus | reverse complement strand
TTTGTTTGACAACTTTATATTGGTTAACAATGTAAATAAAATGAATTTAGAAAAGGAAAATATCAGTTGTATTTACTTTATTTTGCTTTGTTCGCTTCAGTGACTGGGTTTGTTGTTTTTATTGAAATTTTTAAAATGACCTTGAATTTTGGGGTGTGCATTATACACGGGTGTGCATTATACACAGCTAAATATGGTACTATCGTTTTTAATGAATTAAACTACATGTTATAAAGTCAAAATTCCTTATTTTACATATTATTGATTGCCTTGTGATTGGGGAACAAGGGACCAACAACAAAGGTGAAATTGGATTCAACATGCCAAATAATTTACAAATGGAACATACCATCAAGAGCACAAAAAATCTTACAACTTCTATGGGGGCAAAAAGCTCAATGGCAGTCACTGGAGTCAGTGATTCCCTTCATGCATATAACGAGAGTTCAAATGTTAAGCCACCATGAACTGCCCACACTAAAAAAAGTTCTGATAGAGATGAATGCATTATGCTGGGGGATTCGAGGGTGTTAAGGCCATTCAAATGTGACCAAGTACATGAGCCTCATCCTTCATTCCTATGCTGAAAAGTGTGAGAGAGAAGATTGACTTGGGTGAATTCTTGCATTGGCTTGAAAATCACAAGAGACAACTTGCAAAAGGTCAATCTGTAGCTCCTGAAAATGAAGAATCTGAATCGTCTGATGCAGATGACTAAGTTTCGTACAAATTCAAGACAATAATTTATAGTATATTGTATATTGCCAAAAGGTCTAAATAGCAAGAATTTGGTAAATATTTTTAAGAAACACACAGCACTTTTTTAAAATAATACTTTCAAACATGTTTTCGGCAAGCCTTTGCCTTCTTCAAGGCGAAAATGGATTACTTAGCTACAATGACAAGCATATACAAAGAAATAGAATTAATTATAATAAATGATAAACAATGATACAAAAGAAACCCAGGAAAATTATAAGGAAAGTTTTAAATTAACGTGCTTCACTTGGTGAATCATGTTAATTTAAAGCTGTCCCTATAATTTTCCTGGGTTTCTTTTGTACCATTATCATTTATTGTAATTAATTCTATTTCTTTTTATATGCTTGTCATTGTAGCTAAGTAATCCTTTTTTGCAGTCTGAAAAACAAAAAAGTTGTGGTGGAAGGTGAAATGGCAAAGGGTTCAGCATGCTTTATGCAATATAACCAAGAAATGTGGTATGGCAAGGTGCACTCTTTACATGGTAAGTTCTATTGCAGCTATTGGAACTCATATCCTTGCTCTGGCAGCTGCATCCATGGATGGAAAATAGTTGTCTACAACTGCAGATTAATTGCTAATCATGTACTGTCAATAAAAGCAGTTTAATTTTCTCATTGTTTTAATGTATAATACTGTATTTCAGCTTTCAGAAATTGCACAAGGTGTGTGGTGTTGCCCTCTAAAAGTAAAATTCTTAATAAATTCAGTAACAACAAGAACATCACTAGCCTATGGGCTATTAGCCATCTTTTACCCCAAAGAAGAACTATCTGGAAGAAGGCTGGGAGAGCTGGATCAGTGCATAGTCAAAGCCATTGCAGGTACAATTCCACTTTTTTTCTGGAATTTTGACACATTTAATATTCATTTAGTTTATTTAGTATAATGTTTTAAATATTGAGACAAAGGGAAAGGAATTACTAAGATGTACTATGTATTAAGGTAAAGCATTTGTTCTACCAAAAAAAATAAGTGTTTATACATTACATGTTTAATCATTATTGAGTTGATGTTTGATTTAATTGCAAGGATGAAACTTAATTTCAAAAAATCCTGAACTGTTTTAAAAAAAATAAATTTAACAATTATTTCTTTGCTCTGCTTTAGACTTTGCTGTACTTGCGAAACTTCTAGCAAAACAGACGAAAGATGGCTCGTGCACCAGAGCTTCCATTATGCAAGTTCTTAGAACCAAATGTAATGCACTGATCTTTGCCAGAAAAAGGCCAACATACCACAAAGGTAATTCAAATATTTTCAAAGCATAAGCCAAATAAATATAGTTATTGATTATAATCAGATAATAATAGTAAACATGAATTATCTATGTAAAAAAACTCTTTAGAAAACAAAAATGTGACACAACAAATAATATATAAGTACTAAACTTAAATACAAGCATTGCGTTAAAACAGAAAGATACTGTACATTTTATTTTGTTCAATGTTTTATTGGGTGTTAGAAAGATGGCCATGTTTTATCAAGTTGCTATAACATATAGTATTTTGAAAAGTGTTAAAATATTTTTGGTTTAATCTTCTTATAAGCAGTAAATAATTTATTTTTCTAAATAAATAATTCACAAAAAAAACAGTGGCGTGCAACAGCTTATCAAATCTTTTCAAGCAAACTTCCCCTATGTACAATTACCAGGGACTAGCAACCTTCTCTCCCCTGTACACTAAAAGTAGACAGAGTGTACAAAAAAGTTGTTAAATTAAATCAGATTAAGTGAAGACCAACAGTGGTTTGTGAGCAGGAAATGAAATACCATAAACAAAAAGCTATTTAACAAAATAGCCTTTTCATTCAGCAATGATACAAAAGTCACAACAATTCTAACAAGATGTTAAGTTAGTTGAAACACAGTACTTTCTATTGACATTTAAATTGGCAAAATAAACTCAATTGTAACCTGGTTTACCACCAGTTTAACTACTCAAGTTAACTTAACATACAAAATATAATTTTATATACTTTTCATCAGAATAATATAAATTAAATATTGCTATTTAAATACAATTTTTATTTACATTAAGTAGAATTTCTATTTACATTAAATATAATTAAATCTTAATAAATATAGTAAATAAATTTAATAATATTTAATACAGCAGGATGAGCTTGTGCAAGAAAATTCTAAATCATACTAAATATCATGGAAAGATGGCATGATTTCAATAAATGTGACCTTCCATGGGATTTTGTATATTAAAGACTAACCCGCTAGTGACTAAAAGCGTTAGCTATCTGTTAGGTAGGCGTTAGAACTGTTCAAAAAAGCGTTAAAGGCATTTAAAAAACCGTTAGGATTTTTCTACTGGCCGTTAGAAGCGTTTGAAAAGTTGTTCAAAGTGTTAGAAAAAAACGTTCGAATTTCAAGCAGAAAGCGTTTAGTTGTGTTAGGAAAGTCGTTAGATTAAAAGTGTTTATCCCGTTAAATAAGATCTTTAGAATTAATTTTTATTCCCGTCGTTGTAACAGAAATAGAAAGCAAATTCCAAAATATATCACGTATGTTGTCATAGCCGTCCTAACAAAATAACACAATGAGATTTTGGCATTTCCTAAACAACGCCGAGCGAAGACGTACCGACTTGAAATCGCTTTTTTCTGTCCACCACTGGTGTAACTGCAGAATACCCTGCCGCAACTCTTTCACTGTTGTTCTTGATTTAACTACGCATTTATTCTGCAGTTAAGCGCCTTTTTTTGCAAGTAATTTTCCCTGTTATGTTTTATCGCCATTCTTTGTCGATTTGAAATTAAGCAGGCTTGAGCTGGAAATAGAACACAGCAAGTATAAAGTTATTTTCGTGTGTGCAGCTCTTTTGCAGTTTAATGGCTTCATTTGGTTTGGCTAACCTTTGACAATTTGAAAGTATGGATAAACAACATAAAATCTATTGTGTTTATGTAACTTTTATGAGCAATAAAAACATATCTTTTGAAACTTAAAACATAATTTATTGATTTTTTGAAAGTAAAACAAAAATTCGATATGAATTTTATGATGCTGACATGTGGTAAGGTGTGAGTGCAGCCAACTGAAACCGCAGTAGACTGCAGCTGGACAAGTTTGAATGGCCTCTCCCCATTGTTGGATGGATTACACTGGCTGCATCCTCAGCTCGCTGTTCACACTCTATTGGTTTATTCGAGCGTTTGTGAGAAAGCTTTCCCCCATCCACCCACAACCAGATCTGTGCCTGTCGCACTTGCAAACAGCCTTTGTCACTTGGGGGAACTTGTTTTTATACTTGTTTTTTATTGCAGCAGAAAATTGTTTTTTTAGGCCTCCTTCAGCTGGTTGTAGTGGGCTCGGCCGACATGCCCACCACACTTGTAGATTTTCCCATCTGGATGGTGTAACATAACTGCTTTTGCAGCACTTGAATCGCCGTCTTGCCAAACCACCTCTACCTTGCAGCCCTCATCCTTTGCTTGTTTATAACATTCTTCTGCCAAAATACCCTCCATCGACTTTGCTGTTCCCTCATACAATTCATCTTCCACCACATCATCCTTACCCCTCATACACTTATGACCATACCAACGCAACCCCCCCCCCGTTAAATAGTTCTTGATAATAAAAGAACCATTTTTACTAAAATGACCACGAGTGTGCCATACCCCATCCGATGTTACAACTGCCCTCTTCCAACTACCCAACTGCCCACCATCCACTCCTTTCATCAACTCTTTCTCCTCATTGCACATGCCATTCAAAATCTCAGTTATTTTTGGATAAATGAGTTTGATTGTCTCATAGTAAGGATTCTTTGAAAAACAGCTGATGCCAAGGCACTGCCTTAATGTTTTTGAAAATTTAGCATAGCCATGACCTGTTATAAAAAATGCCACTGCAAGGGCAAGTCCAACTACTGTCTGCCTTGAACTTTCCACGAATGCTGAGCCACGAAAATTTACATTTCTTAACTTGCGCCCATTACAGGCAAAGGAAACATTCATACTCCCACCAAGACCAGTTGGCTCAACTTTTACTGCCACAAGAATACCTGTTGATATAATTATAAATTTTTCTTTAGCAACTACTAGGATTACTAAATAACTATTGAAAATAGAATGGTTGTCAAATATATAACAAATAATAATCAATAATTCATTCTTGGTCATGGTACATAGCGTAAGCTTATGATAGTTTAAAATTCAAACAAAAAATGAATTATATTGCACATTTTGCTGAATAAAGTACCAAATGAAAGTAAACATTTGCTAGCATATTTTTTGTGTGATTTAGAATAACAAGTTCGACTTCGGGTAACACAAATGTTCCTTTAGATTGGGAATAAGCTAAAACCAAATTTAATGATAGCTTCAATGAATACCACTTTGAATAGCCCTGTTTTACGAAAATTTTGTAAAATCATATCATCTTCTAGAAACAAAACTTAATAAATAAAAATGAGAGCATTTTTCAAAAAACGTGTATACATAAGGCACCAAGCAATTCTGTTCTATCAATTCTGTCTCGCACGATATCTAGATAGATACTCCAGGCTGACATGCATGAACTAAAGCCAATGGCAATGGGAACATGTAGCAACACAAGAATGAAATTGACAAAACAATGAAATTCGTATTTCCTATCGCACGCAAAGAAGAAAATAACCAGATAATAAGGGACTCGAATTGCAACACAGGAATACTAAGAATGGATACAAAAAAGAAGTAATCGCTTATTTAAATTTTACAGTCCTTGGACTGTTTTGATAACAAAAGATTTTATTCAATTTTGCAGTCAAATGTGATGATTCATAAGAATTAATAATAGCAGTGACAACACATTCTAAAGAAGAACGTAGAAAATCTACTTACCATTACAATCAGGAGTTTAACATTTAGATGTTGAATTTATCTGGTGAACCATATCCATCAGCTGTGTTGATTCGCAAATAAAAAACCGTCTTTCAATTTCTAAACCTGGTGGCGGTGTTGTCTCACTTTTATTGCAGCTTGTCTCTTTGCAGAAATCTAACTCATAATCGGTGTCACTCCCAGTATTTTCATCCTCGGTGGTTGACTTAGACTCATAAAAGCAATCGGTGAGGTTGCGGGCAACCAATGCTTTACCTACAGCCTTTTGCGTCTTGTAGACGGTTTTCCCCGGACTAACAAACTTCACACGGGATTTGTCGCCGCTTTTGTATTTTTCTTCCTTCCAGTTTGCCGCTAACGCAAATTTTCTTCTGCTCCCGATCCCCAACCTCTTTTCCAAAGCCTTCTTCGATCGTTCTTTCATCATTTTCTTTTTAGCTTGCTTAGACAATTTTTTCTTCTCTTTCGTGGGCGCCATGCTTATTCCGAATGCTCAAATTAGTAAAGGAATCCGGATATAGCGCACGCTGTGAATGGGCCTTTTGTAACTCCGCATGACGTACCTTAGCAACCGATAAACAAAACTATAACAAAACGATAAAAATAGGAATAACAGCGCCCACAATATAAGTGCTCAGCGGAAATCAGTTCAAAAAGGCATAGAAAATCATTACAGCAAGGGTTTTCGCGATTTCACTCAGATTTTTTCAAATATTAGTTTATTTTCTTATTCTTTAACAATTCTTAACGGATCTACAAATAAGAAAATTGCTTTTTTGTGGAACTGATCAGCTCTATCTCCACGAAATTTGGCAGGCTTTCGCAAATGGGAATTTAACGTAAACACTAGGTAGGGTCTTACAGGAGAGGCAAATGGTGCGATATTATGAGCAAAGCAAAGTTTGCATTAGCTTGAATAGCAAAAATTCTTCAATGGTTAACAATATTTTAAGACTCTACCACAGAAAAATCCCTTTTATTTATATTATTACTTTTATGTTTTTATATTTTAGTTTTCTTTGATAGTTAAAGCAGAAAACGCAAATCCCTGTCTCAGACACAAGTTAATATTTAACTCACTGCACCCACAGGGGGTCCCGCACACGAAAAACAGGTGAATTTCAAGAATTTTTATTTCTTAATAATGCATTCTCTAAAGTTATAGGGTCATTTTAAGGAATTTGGTTGTAAAGATTAGACATAGAAAATGACCCAAATTACCCTGGGCAGGTACCTTAAGGCAAGAGTGGCCCATACATGCGTTTGGGTTGTTTATAAGAAGGTTTTGCTTTTGTTTTTAGTAATAGGGATCTTGTACGGAGATAGTGTTTGTGTTGCTATACTCAGACTCTGTGATGAGTTGAGTATTAAGCGGTTAGTTAAATAATTGACTGTCTGTGGGTAGAAGGTTTTTCAACATAGAATTCAGTACAGTCTATTATTGCTCTCAGATTTTTGAAGCTCTCCTTTCTGAAGCATTTTGATATTTGTATACCATTCATTTCCTCTTTAGTTGAGAAGGGTAAAAGAAACCTCAGTTCATTTTCTAGAAATATAATTCATGTTATAAATATTTTGCTTCCAGTACTAATGTAATTCCAAATACATCACATAGCATTTCCAAACTAGGGTTTCTTCTAAGTCTTACTAAAGTGAACACAAATTGTTCCATGGTTATCAACTTTGCCAGCTCTTGTCTTTTCTGAAAAACAAAGTATTAATGTTTATATTTGTTTCAAAAAAAAATTTAATGGCCTTAAATTGTAATTATAACATTAAGTTTAAAGACCAATTTATTATTTTGGATATGTCAAATATACAAACACCACAACTTTATTGAACGGCTTACAATCCCACAAGGGGAAAACCCCATGCAATAATTGTACATATATCATATAAATAATAATAATAATATATCAATAAACATGCAAAACATATTACATGAGTTTTGTATCAGATGAACATTTAGACATTACCTTCAATCTCATATGTTTCTATATATTTTAAAACAATATCTGGCACTCTCTCTAATAATTGTCCTGTCAGACATATAATAATATATGCATTGCCTACAAAAACAGATTCTTGACCTTCAAATACTTGTCCTTGAGCTTTCCAGGCTTGTGGGTTTTACTTGAACCTTTCCACATGTTCATGCGCTGACTCTTCGCTTCAACTGAAAATAAGTTCGATGCATTCCTTTGTCATACCTGCGCATAAAAAGTGTCCGAGTAATATAGCATGTATGCAGCTTAAACCAAGTGCACCACCTAAAGAGTAATGTTGTTTATATTAAAATCGTGATTGAAGTATTTGAGATTTTCTTCATTACCTGGTAGGCTTTCTTTGGGTCCATTACTTTCTCCATAAATAAAATCTTCATCAAATTGTCCTTCCTACCTGCGGTCTGATTTAATACAAACAATAGATTTAGAATAAACTAACTCATTCATTGTAAGATTATTTTTGTATGGGGTAAAAAAATTGAAATAAAAGTGGAATCGTCTGAGGATTTTAAATATAATTTATTTATTACTTGAGTACTGCATTTGTTTACTAGTTGTTCATCATGAACAGTCTGTGTGCTGCGGTTGTTTTCAGACTCGATAGGATCAGAGCACTCAATGGTTTGTACTTGGGATTGATTAACTCCTGTATTTGCGATGACCGGCTCCAACTTCAGATCTAAAAGGGCCCCAGCAACTTCATGTTCTTCTTTTGGTTTCCCGGTTTTTCGATGAAGCGTCAACAAGGGTTTTAGCCACCAACGTTTCAGAGCAAATTCTCTTGCCTCTCTCTCTGTCTGTCTCTCATAACTTTCGTTTACAATTGAGTCGCGAAACCTATTAGAAATACCGAAGTGGTATAGTTAGAAAATCAAACGGCAGAGAGTGTTATAGAAATACAAATATAGATATCCTCACCCTATTTTTACTGGCAACAGCAGATATTGGATTAGGATTCTCTTGTGTTGGGCCGTTTCCACCAACAAAGTGTATGCTACAAATGTAACTATCCTTCCTACACACGAACGAGTCTCTCATTTTGTTTTACTGCGCCAGGAAAATGGAAGAACTTTACTATATCACCTTCGGGTTTCTTACACACCTTTCAGGGTATCTGGAGTCGTTTTTACAAGTTCCATAAGCACACCTTTTAGTCGTAACCATTGTTTGCTCAATAATTTTGTGGAGTCAACTGCTTAGTTTGTAAGTCGTCGTTAATTTTCTAATTTAAAATTATGAACATAAAACTTAACTATTTTTAAAGACTTTTAATGGAAAAGTATTATATACAAACGGAAGTTGAAACAGTGACACATTGACAAATTTTTTCGAAGTTCGTACACAGTAATACGTGCAGTGCGTGGTCGAGAACGAATGTTCGAACTTTCTGGGTTTGTTTACATTGGAAGTCACGTAACACTACATGTGAAATTTAACGCCGAAAGGGTGAATTCATCCTCAAGGTCTATTAAATACGGTTTAACGTGCAACCCTAGGTTAATTAATTTATTATATCAAACTTGCAAAAAACAAGTTTTACATGCAAGTAATATTTATGCACGAGACAACTCTTCAATATCCACAATGCCTGTATCATCTGGGAAATAAATAGGCCTTTCCCCATCGCATAGCACCTGTCAAAACTCTGGGATAAACTATTTCTGGGAAAATATATGTAAAAAAAAACTCTAATTTAACTAGAACACCAGCCCAGAAACCCTGGTCAAACAGGATAACATCAATATGCATCCATACACCATTAGAGATAATGAAGTGACAAAGAGTTCCAGTGCAGTATAATTGTTGCTGGATCTGAACATAATACTTGTGATTTGTATTGACAATCAGTTTTCCTTGATATTTTTTGTAAATGTGCAATCTGCACAAAGTCTCTTCAACTGATTCTCCATCTTTTGAAGTTACTTTCTTTACTTCAATTACCCCCTTGCCATCATGTATGAAACCATCTGGTTATGCTCCCAATAATGGATGGGTGGTAGAAATGACAAACCCAGATTTGCTGACTTTGTTACCACTTACGTATTCGTATTTTGAAATAATTTTAGGTTCCCATTCTATGCCTTCCCTCATGGTCCAGGTTTGAATGTTGCTTTTATACTGCAAAATGGTAGCAATTGTTTTTGTGGGACTTGCTGTTTCTTTTATCAAGCACTGCTTTGCTTTTGATGCAGTTATTCTGGTTTTGCGGATTGTATACCATAATTGAGACTGTTTTTGATCTCTGGTAAGCTTCTCAATTTCATCTCGGTCACCACTTGACTGGAACAACCTCTTCTTCACCCTTTCAGCTTTCTCTTTTATTTCCAGTAATGAAAGTGGACCGTTACAGGGGATTTTAGACACCATTTTGTTTCTACACTGGATAAGGATGTACTGACTGCATTAGTTACTGGTTTATCTGACTCAGTTGGTGATACAGGGATATCTTGGGGAAGTATAAGAGAAAGCCCGATAGTTTTTCCTGTTTTCTTTTGAACGTTTTGCACTTCCTCTAGAATTCCTGCAATTCTTTCTCTTGTTACTGTCCTTTTAGTTGGTGGTGGTCTTGAATCATCACAGATGTTTTGCACTTTTAGTTTTTTCTTTCTCCCCCACTGATGTTTAATGAACTCCAGACCTCACTGGCAAAGTTTTAATTTTTTTTTGACTAGGTATATTCCATTTACATGGTTTGGATGTACACGGCTTCTCGTCATTCTCCAAATTATCACTTTCTTTTGCCTTGCCATAGGTTTCCAGAGCAAACAAACTGGCTGATACATGGTTGCATCGACCGTCCTTACCGGCTTGGCAACCACAGTAGGCTCTTTTTACATTTCCATTTCCTTTTAAAGTTATTTTAGCAGAGTAAATTTTCCCTTTCTTCATGGAAAGTAAAACTATGATGAGTACGTTAAATGTTTGGTCCTCTTGCTTGGCAAACATCTGCAGAACGTGACCAGATTTTGAACAAGCTATATCCTTTAAGCAAAGGCTTCTCAGTAGACAACTGACGTTTTAGTTCAACATCTTCAATCGTAAACTTCCATATCTTCTGTCTTTGGTTCCTTTTCTTGACATTCTTCTTCTTCACCACAGTTACTTTCAGCTGGAGCTTGCCTTTTTCTAATAAATCTATCCAAAGAACTCTGCATAATTCAATGCCAAACTGCCAGTTAACCTCGCAAACAGTAATTTCGAAGCGAGATGGCGGATCCGATATCGTAGTGTCCAGATCCCCACATTCGACACAAACTTGTCTCCAGGCCCTTAGTGCTCAAAAGCTCTGAAAAGCTCGATTCGATCGCAAAGATGGCGAGAACAAATTATTGAGACAAAACAATCTCATGCAGTAAAACAACACAGTCGTTCCTAAAAATTAATATTTACTTGTAAAAAGGTTATTTCTATAA
>JAOBBB020268441.1:0-11023 GCA_025331005.2 Zoanthus gigantus | reverse complement strand
TACGTGGACGCCGTGAAGAGCAAGAAATGGCAGATCTACCTACTGAACGCATCACGCCAGCCCCTCCATTTACATGCACTGGAATGGATGTGTTCGGCCCATACTACATAAAAGAAGGAAGAAAGAATATGAAACGCTGGGGAATAATCTTTACTTGCTTAGCATCTCGTGCAATCCATCTCGAGACCCTCAACACAATGACAACCGACTCCTTCATAAACGCGCTAAGACGTTTCGTCAGCCGCAGAGGGAAAGTACGCGAACTTAGATGCGACCAAGGCACCAACTTTGTAGGAGCAAACAACGAATTTGCCGCTGCCTTCAAAGACCTGGATCGTGAATCCATCAAACACTTCTTACTGTCAGAAGACTGCGACTTGGTCGACTTTAACTTTAACGTCCCTCAAGCTTCTCACATGGGAGGTGTGTGGGAGCGACAGATACGTACAACAAAGTCAGTTTTGTCATCCCTGCTAAAAAACCATGGTACGCAACTAGACGATGAAACTCTTCGTACCTTGTTAACCGAAGCCGAGAGCATCGTCAACAGCCGTCCACTCACAGTAGAAAGTCTTTCTGATCCGCTGGCTCCCGAACCATTAACCCCAAACCATCTCCTAACCTTGAAGTCACAGATTGTCCTACCTCCACCCGGAAAATTTGATCCACCAGACCTGTATACGCGAAAGAGGTGGCGCAGAGTGCAGTATCTGGCCAATCAGTTCTGGTTGCGATGGCAGAAAGAGTATTGCGCGTTACTTCAAACAAGACAGAAATGGAACAAACCAAGAAGAAACCTCAAGGAAGGAGACGTTGTTTTGGTACAAGAAGAGACGCCAAGAAACCAGTGGCCATTAGCAATGGTCACTAAATCGTTTCCCAGCAAGGACAACCTCGTACGCAAAGTAGAGATTACCTTGTATAAGGACGGTCAAAGAAAAACTTTCAATAGACCCGTTCACAATCTTATACTTTTAGTTCCTAAAGAAGAATGATTACGAACAATGAACACTCATTATTTAGCACAAAGAAGCAAAAATCGTGTTAACATTTTCATCACGTTATTAAAACTTAGCTTTGTTTTACATTTTTATACGTAGTCTTTTAATTTTACAACAGTTTATTCTTCAATGTTTTCAATTTCAATTTTTTATACCCAAAATTTCTACTAGGCATTCAATGTTATTATTCGTTTTCGTTTCGTTTATGTAAATGTATATGATGCCACAGTTTGGGAATTTAGATTCTGCTAAAGTAAGTGAGTGGAACAAATGTTCACGGATAGAGTTGACATCGGTCCCGGAAGGGTGATAGACTACTGCGGCTATTAGGCGTGAAAAACCTCTTGGTAGGCGGGTGGGTCTCAGGTGAAGCCAGAGAATTTCGTGATCCTGACAGCAATTAAGCTCCTTAAGAACTCTGTACTTTATATTGGTATCCTTAATGTAAACGCATACACCGCCGTGATTGTTGATAACCCTGTCCTTGCGTAGAATAGTAAAACCTTTGGATGTTAACGACGCTCTCTGGGATCGATTCTCTGAGACAAGTTTCAGTAATAAACGCCAAACAGATGCTGTTACGATGGATAAACTCCTGAACTTCGTCAAGTTTCGGTACTAGGGACATGACATTTGCATGCATCAATTTTGGCACACAGAGCTTTTCTTTTTTAGTTGTATATAGGTGTCACTCTGAATATTTAATGTATTTGCATCGGATGATTGACTTCGACTTCCAACATACAAGTTATCCCAAATTTCCTTTTCTACAACTAGCGGTTGATGATAATAGGAATTTGTTTGTTGATTTAAATATACCATAAGCAAAACTTCAATTTAGTGAAAAAGCTGTGTTCGGACCAATCTGTTCCTCACAGACTTACGCTGGAATATTACATGTACATTAACAGCTAAAAGAACCTTTGGAATCCCTGATGAAGAAATTGTCATTATATATACTGAGGACAGAGATTGACAGACATGCATTTCCAGAAGTGGATCCAAAAAGCATTCTGATTTGTGCAAAAGCAAATGAATCTTGGCTGCCGCGAGAGATGGAGCAAAGTGTTATGACAACATCAACCACAGCTTCTACAACAGTGTCCCTTTCAAACAGCTCAGGAAGTGCACAGTCTTCAACTAAGTTCAGTATGTATACAAACAACAGTTTCGATTGAGCTACCACGTTGTTTTGAAACAAAGGTGATTTATCAACTGGTTGTGCAGGACTCAATAGTCTGCAATAAATTTCAATCAAAAAACAGTGTATAAGTTATTTTAACAAATAAAAAAATCAGTGTGTAAACTGTAAAAAAAATTAAAAATTTAAAAATCAGTGTGCATACTGCAAGTGGAGGGGGACAGTTTACGCCGTACTTTGGGTTATTTATCAAAATAAAGCCAAATAATATGTAACAACAATAAAGTAGGATTTACCTTCTATTTTTATATAAAAAATTTAGCCTGCATTGACCATTGGCAGACTGCTATTTCTTCAAGCTCAGTGTAATCATAAAAAATGGCTTGCAAGGCTTCACTATATTTCCATTTGGCATTCCAGTGAACAAATCATGAACCTGATTTCAATTATGAAATAAGTTTCATCTTTAAGTATACGTTTTGTATGCTTGTGAAAATGATGAAAAACATACACGACCCTTTAAGTGTAAGGGAGTTGATTGGCAGATTATAGATATAATTTTGACAGGCTTTGACATTGAGTTGCACTTCGCCATGTGCCTTTCTTAACCATTAGTCTTGTCAGTTAAGAAATGAGTAATATGTAACTTTCAGTAAAAGTCTGATAAACCTCTCATTGCAAAATACAGGTTCAAACCAGAGGACTATTGCATTCAAAGATGGAAATCTTCAAGCAGGACTTGTTACAAAGGTACATGTACTATCATTTTGACAGAAAGGTTTTATAGTCCTACAACTGTTGAGTACACTTTTTGCTAGCATTGGTTGGTTGGAATAGGTCATTCAATTTCCAAACTACAATGAAGCATACCCTCCGGTATCTTCAACACATAAACGACAATTTTAAGTTTCTGAACAAACATGTTTCAGTAGCGTCTTCTGCCTTCGTCAGTGTTACAATAAACTGGCTATAAATAGAGCATCTACAGAGCTTGTCAAGAAGGATATTTCTGTCTTACTGGATAATGCTAAGCGATTTGAGGAGGCTCGAAAGAAAGTGAGAGAAGATGGATACGAGTTTGTTAAGGGAAAATCCAGTGCTAAATACTCTGAGCCAGCTGAAAAAAGAGTTAAAACTACTAAAGATGATCGTACAGAATATATTAATTTACTTCAGCGAGATATTTCGGCAAAAAAGGAACAAATACGTTACAAAGAACAACGAATTGAAATGGCAAAGAACTCTACGAATTGGGAACTGTGTGACCAGTTAACAGCTTAAACAGCAGCACAAATTAATGCAACGCAAGCAATACAAATCCAGTTGGTATTACAAGACAAAGGGCACACAGAAAGAAGAAAAAAAGGAAGGGAATAAAGGAAAAAAATGTGGCAAAGCAAAAAACAGTGCAACCCTGCCAAGCTTATTTTGCCATCAAGCAGAGCAACAAACGAATCCTGCTCAGTCTGTTCCAAATAAGATATCAAGTGCTGAAGCGGGGGATGCAACTTCTGCTGAGAAGGTTAGTGCAAAAAGTCCAGTTCCCAGGTCTGATACTGTACAAACAATTAGCAGTGATGGCTTTGTTGAGGGTGTTGGTGGTATTCAAGGGTCTGAAAGTGGTTCTTTTTTATGACTGTGCAGCCTCCTGTTACTCAATGTTTGGAGGAAGCGGGGCTTGAAGAGAAAATAAGGACATTCAGAGCAAACAAATCATTATCGAACTATCATACTGTAGGTAAGGACACTGACATGTCTGTGTTTAAAGGTCTCAGTCTTCAGGAGTGGTTAGAGGTCAAACAACATATTTGCATAACAGAACATCCTCAGCCATGTTCAGGATGCTCCTCATTGATAAAAATTGCACATGTTATTATTAGGGAGGGATATATAAGGTTGAATGAAGCATTTTCAGTTTCAAATCCAGGCCATATAAAATACCAAAGCACTCATGCTAAAAGGAAATTTTTGCAACTCCTGTTGGCTGCCATTATAATACCAGATGAAAAATGTGGTGGGGTCGTTGTATACTTGGTTGACAAGACAGCAAATATGGCAACAATCAGGTCTTTTGAGGTTGCTTCATTCCAAGCCATGTGATAGTGCTCCAGGCCTGTCAAAAAAAAAGGTAAGAGTACTTTTCCAGCTGTCAGAGTCACAGTCAGAACGTTAAAGGCTAACATATGCAATTGCACAAGCATCTGGTCTCTCTAAGACCAAACTAAGAACTCATTATGGTTTTGAAGATCTGAACAATCGACAAAAGAATGTTGAGTTGGCAATTGAATCTGCGAAGGAAATAAGGGAAAGTATTGAATTTATTGCATACATAAAGGAGAAAGCTGTCTTGTGCTCATTCGGTGTTTCAGTAGAAAGTGATAGTGATGAAGGTTGTTAATCAGAAGAAACAGAAGAAAGTTGTTCAGATAGGAGTTGTCAAGTATACCTGTGATAAATTTTTTTTTTTTTGCTCTTTGTGTAGTGTTAATTATTCGTTGTAGTATTTTTTGTTTTGTAACCGAAAAGAATAGTTAACAAAGTTTATTGTTTATTGTGTATTGTTTTAGCAGCAATAGAATGTAAAGTATCGTGTAAATAATATGCATGTTAGATAAGTGAAACTAACGAATATAAGCGAATTAACATAAGATAAGTGGTGCATTTTGAAAGTTTACTTGGTGAAGGAAGAAAAGAAGAAGAGGCGTTGCCAGTTATAGAGAAATATAGTAAATCACTGCCAAGAGTCATTGGCAGGTGCCAGCCTAATTCCTTTGACAAAACTCATTCGTCAGTGGTGGCAAGTATCAGTGCAAGTGGAAAAGATATCTACACGTAATTTAGAAAGTATCAGTGCAAGTGGAAAAGATATCTACACGCCATTTAATAAAGTATCAGTGCAAGTGGAAAAGATATCTACACGCCATTTAAGGTCTTAGCCCAGTCAGGATGACCAAAATTTATGCTGCCGTTTTTACGCATTTATAGACACTTCAAACTGTACTAATTTACAGAAATGAATGTTTAAGATATATAATTTTTTAGAAACCGGTTAAATCAGCCCCTAAATCCCGTTGCTAACGTTCTATGGATGGCCCGCCATGTTGGAAAGCATGCGTTATTTGTTAGCCAGCGGCAGGCCCAGCGCATGCGTTTTGAAAATTTGTCCCACGCACTTTTCGGGTCTTCAGAGCTGAAGCGGGAATTCGCGGGACGACGTGACAATAAGACGATGACGAACGCAGCTGTTCTGGAGGCTGCTTTCGCTGCTTTTGAAGCAGAATTTCAGAGAAATGGGTAAGATTTTTTTATATTTTGATTGCAAATCGTTGTCTTTGATGAAGAACTTAATGTTTTTCTCTTGTTAGATTTCCCGTTCCTGCCAGCCTCATGCACCTTCTAGAAACATTTGCTCTGAAGGCTGGGGAAACAGCCGAAGTTGGGAGATCGAGGCTGTACAGAAGGCTTTGGGCAATACTCTATGTAAGATTTAGCTTTTTTCATTCAACATTTACGGTTTCTAGTGAACACAAAATTTAAAAACGTGATTCCTGGTATTCTTGGTCGATTATACACAAATATGCTGTTCCACGTGAAAACTTCGCACCTCTTTGCATTCCTATTTTCCCTTTACTAGTACTTACTTCTTATTTTTCACGTTAAGGCCTTACAAATTTCTTCACCAATTTTGTTTTTAATTAACTATACTTACCATGTTTAGTTGAAAATAACTTGAACTTTACAAGCGTTTTAACGTGACAAACAATATTTCTTGCCGTGTTTGCAATTGCTAGTCGGTGTTAGATTCCCGACTCTTCCTTCACTTTACATTTATAAAATTACCGAGTACTCAGACAATTTTTTTTTGGAGCATGGTAATAATGTTGGCAAAACATCAGAGGGTCAGAAGCCAACATTTGTGTTTCCTCCCTCCTTGAAAGAGGTTATTAGGAGGGTCATTCCAGGGAACCTGGCAGATGCGCCGGATCCGACGCACGAAAGAGTGAGTATAAATATTTCCCTCTCACAAGGAAATGTTTTGGACTTACAGTACTTTCGTTGTGAATTTTTTGATTTTTATTTTATTGCACGTAAAATCGGATTCTTCTTCTATTACCACTGTTCTTCAGTTTGATAAATCAACTCAACTCGCACAACTTGCTTTTGTAATCGAAAATAATAATGTATAAAACTGTCAAACTAGCTACCCTCTACGTACGTAAATTCAGTCCCCGAGTTCATTTTTTTCCCTTAGAAAGTTAAAGTTCTGTTTTCGTTTTTTGTTTGCTGCTATTTTTCATGTCAATGTGAGACGAATGAAAATGATTATATTTTAATTTTTATCATTCTCGTTGTTTTCAGGTATACAGAGTGAATATCGCTGACTTGGCCAATGCCAAATGGCCTGTTACAAAAGGAAAACGTGCCAAATAAAATGAAAATGAAATAAAAGTGTTTGTAAAGTAAACCTTTTTGAAGTTGATAGTATCATTGGGTATTCAGTTTTAATAAAGCCCTTCCTTTTACCTCAAAAATTATTACATATATATATTCTTTGCTAGGTAAAAAAATATTTATAGAATCAAAATAGGGACTGCAGAATTTCAAGCAGAACTATTGTAAATTTATTCAACCAAACTTAAATACAGTTTTCACACGAGCAAACTTGTTAAAATTGTTTGCTAATATTATGCTAGAGATTTTAAAAAAGTATAATTTCTATAATGTATGTAGTCTAAAGTTTTATTGGCAGAGTTTACTTTGTGTCGAGTAGACAAATGAGAGTTCCAAGTTATATATGACAATATTTCATTTTATTGAGATATCACAAGGCAATTCCCAAAACATAACATTTATAAATGCTCTACTACATATACTTTAAGAATCCTGTGTGTATCTGATATACCCGCATAATATTTTTTGAAAAGTTTTACAAAAAGTTGTAGTAGGCCCAGGCTTAGAAACTGGTTAAATTTATGAAATGTTGAATTTTCAAATGCTACCATTTTCACATTTTCCAGGGGAAAAGTGTTTTTATTCAACGAAATCTAAATTTGAGTATTTCCATTTCAATAAATGGTAAAACCTGGATTTATTAGTCAAACATTTTCTAAACCAAATTTCAAAACAGCGATACTTGAAAACATAATCTAAAAATTTGTAACAGAAATTACAAAGTTTGAAAACCCTTTTTTTTGTACCTCTTATATCATCTGGAAAACAATATTTGATGTAAAGCCATGGTAAAAGTAGTGGTTTGGGTTTCTAAGCTCATTTTTGTGTAAAAAACATAAATTGCCTTTACAATTTATAAGCATTGAAAACAACTTGCTCTTTTCACCTGACAGTACCTAATTGATCTTTATCATTATAAACAAGTACTACAAATTGTTTTGGGTTTTAAAAACAAAACAAGTTTAACATTGACCTGGAGGTACTAATTTTAACTCACAAGTACAACATAACAACCATATGAAATAAGACTCGTTTTATGATTGTCGATGTATGTTCTCTCTAGTGTCTTGGAACATTTTTATCTCTTGCTCTGTCAGTTAAAACTAGTTGATCCATAAACTCGCCCAAAAAAGAAAAAATCTCTTCAAAATTTATTTAAAATGCAAACTATATATAAACTATATACATTACATGTACCAAATTAAAACACTGTTACTGTACAGGGCCTGAAATGACCCAACAAAAATATATTTTTGAAACTAAACTTGTCTGTTTTGTCCAAGGGAAAGCTCATTATTTCCCTTTCTTTATTTTGACTAAAAGTTAAAATATTCTGAATTCCAAAAAGATACATTAAGCAAAAAATGGATGTATGTCTTAATTCAGTGGAATCAAGTCTTACTTCAAAGGGATTTTCAGACTTGTGATTATTTTTGCTTAAACAACTAAAAATTCAGGAGTGTTTTTTCCTGGATAATATATCTAAAGGCCTAGATGAAATTCCTGCAATAATAGCTTTATCAAACATATCTTCTGTGTAAAACAGAATCTATACAGTTTTTTTCTTACGAAGTGGGCAATCTTTGTGGGTTGTTCGCAGATGGCTTGAGCTCCCACATCGACACTTCTTACTCGAGCCTTGTACAGTTGCAGAGGAAGCTGTCGGACCCTCACCCCCAACATTCACCATGGCACCTTTTGGAGCTGCAGTGTTGGGAAATGCAGTATTTGCCTTTCCCTTTCGCAACTGCTTTTGAACTTCAGCGAGAACAACTTCTTCATCAATATCAACTATATCAATCATTGCCATAACTGTGGATGATTTTTTGTCGTTTTACATTAAACTGCTGCCTGGTAAATTACAAAAAGATAAAAATATCAAAAATAAACATTTTATCATTTCAGCAAAAGAAAAAACCCAAACATTCAAATTTATATAATTCTTTGACCTTGGTGATATATAAATTTTGAATGGCCAATGATTGGATAATTATTCCAAGATGTTTGTGACATTCAGGAGTAAAATAAAGCGTCAATGGCAGCTTGCAACATTGGATGTTTTTGAGGACGGGTCTTGTACCTCTGGGTAATTCAATTTCACAAAATACTAAGAAAACACCCACATCAAGAGCCCATACTTTCCAAGGCAAACCAGAAATTTTATATTTATTTTTTTTATTGAAAGTGAATGACCTAACTCAAATGCAATAACATTTCAGTTGCTGTTTACTACTTTGAAGATAAAGAAACTTGAGATCTGAACAATAAATTTTTAATTATACCAAAACATGATTGGGGCCACATCATTTGATTCTTGATGGGGATGGGCGCCTCACTAAGATAAAAAAAATCAATACTTTTTTCAAGTTTGTCACTTTTATTTTTGCCCGTGTATAAGTTGAGCTCAGTTTTTAAGCCAATTTTCATGTCTATAAACCTAAACTTGTACACAAGCAAATATGGAATTTTAAAAATTTTTAATGAATTTTCAACAACATTTTCAACTATAAATATTAGAAGCTATAATGAAACCATATTTCATAAAACTTAACATAATAATGAAGGTTTATCATACCTTTTCTTAGACTCTTGGGCCCGCATCTTCTTTCTGTTTGCCCGTGCAGCTTTGGCTTCCTTCATTTTTTGCTTACATAATCTGTTCATTCTTCTTTCATTTTCTTCCTTCCACATCTTTTCAATTCCATCTGGTATTGGCATTGCCATCTCTTCCAACAACTCTCGCATCCAATGGTAGTTTGACCCCTCTTTGTTGAACATGAATGTCATATTACTTTGACATAAACCGCAATTTGTAGAGAATTCATAGTACACTTGATGCAGATTTGTGCTTTTTGCTCTGAACTTTGTCAGCACACTGAACTTACTTTCAGGCAGATTAGAATGTCCCTTTCCCATCTCTTCATGTACAACTTCTTTTGCCTTTGCACCAACTCTGTCACACTCTATTTCATACAGCAGTCCATGTAGAGGACACGTCAAAATATTCCTTGTGGAGTATGGCTTTCCAGGACACTTCAATTTCTCATCGCCATCTTCATCATCACTATCATCGGTGCCACTTTCTGCATCACTTTCAATGGAACAATCTCCACTACTGCTCGAGCTATTCTCATCACTGTTATCTGAATCATCATTACTTTCACTTTCTCCTTCATTGTCGTCTTGAATCTGATGTTTACTAGCATTATTTCTTGAGATCCCACCTTTCCTCCTACAACCCTTGCCATTATTACTTAAACTTCCACCTTTCCTGCTATCACTATTGCTTTCACTATCAGCACAGCCATTTGCCTCGCCTTCCTTATCATTACTTCCACCACTTGCCTCGCCTTCCTTATCATTACTTCCACCACTTGCCTCGCCTTCCTTATCATTACTTCCACCACTTGCCTTCTTCCCACAAGTACCACAAGAACAAACCAAAATGGGATGAAAACCACATTCTTGATCTTCACCATCTTCTTTCCACTTGTGGATATCCTTGCTATGGTGCTTCCCCAACACATGCATTCGTCTGGCATATTCAGCTGATGACCTCAAGCTTTGCTTCAAAGCAGAAAAGTGATTTCTCTTTGAAGCTGCCAGGAACTCATCAGTCATGCAACCACACTTCTTGGAATGGCTTTTACCCTCGCAAACACATTTCACTGTTGCCACTTGTGGATATTTTTTCTTATGCTGGTCTATAAAGCCCTTGTCCAAAACCTTCTTGCTCTTGTACTCTTTCAAGTTGTTTCCATGGGATCGCCCCACATGGCCACCACACAACATCACTCTGCTTAACTGGCCATCAGGGAATACACTTCTAAAGGATTTTCCAGAGGACGAATCCTGGTCTTGCCAGTTAACTTCACAATGCATCCCCTCTTCTTTTGCTTTCGCAAACAACTTGTGTGCTAAATGGCCCTCGGCTGACTTTGAAGTCCCTTGCCACAATTCACTATCACATATATTATTGGACCCTCGCATACACAGATGACCATAAAACAAAATCCCTCCAGAAACAAAATCAACAATTACAAACGAACAACACTGACTATGAAAGCCTCTGATCAACCAACACCCATCTGAAGACGTCACAGCACGCTTCCAACTACCAAGTTCACGTGGCTCCTTGCTTTTCATCAAATTCTTTGCCCTATCACACATTCTATCTAAGATAGATTTTACATGTGGATGGGCTATTTCAATTATTCTTTGGAAGGCATTCTTTGTGAGGACATCCATTCCCAATCCAGCTTTCAGCACTTTTGAATAGGCTGGTACCCGCCACCCCAAACCAAAAAACACAAAGCCGTCGCTAAGGAGACACAATTCCTTTTATAGGACCTCTGCCACACTTGGCTGCTGGCATAGTGAACCTTTTCACCACAACCACCAGAACACTCAAACCATACTTTTACAGCAC
>JAOBBB020268358.1:0-11024 GCA_025331005.2 Zoanthus gigantus | reverse complement strand
TAATGACTCGTAATTACCTAATTTTTAAAAAGAAATTCTTTTAACATTTTGCTAAACAAACCAATATTCTCACAATACTGAATTTCTTTACTAAGAGAATCAAAAATTCTTTCTACCACTTTCATCACTTGCTCAAGTAACTTCAAACCAGTTACTCCGACGAAGGACTAACGTCCGAAACGTTAGTAAGTTTTCTCTTTTTATACGGTGTAGAATTTACATATTTATCACTAAATTGTTTCTCCTCAATTATTTTAAGACCCTCAGTGTTGGTCCGTATAGCACCTTCGCCACTCGAACTTGTACATTACTTATGGCGATGGAGTTTGTACCGCCCGGTTGCTAAATTCCTCGAGGGTCGTTCATAACGTCGAACCAAATCTTTAGTGCAAAATTACGTAGGTGTGTTTATTTTGTTAAAAATGCAAACTTTTACTACAAAATCAAAAAACATCAAATGCAAACAATCAAAATACATATTTATCTCACCTCTTGATTGACCAGCAGCAAATGAATTACTTCAACTTTCACTTCAGTCTTCAAGAGGTTGTTCTTGTTCAAGTTTGTTGTTATGATCAGTTAAGTGTTACTCAGCTCATAAGTCTGTTGCAATGTTTGCTTCAAGCAGATTCGAGTTCAGTTCTGAGTCAATTTACTCTGATTCAACTTATTCACTCTATTTAACAATGTAACAATTTTGACTATTTCAACTCTTGGCAAGACAAAGCAGGGACCGTTGCGCAACAAAATCCCCCGACTCAGCACAATAATTATTTTGGTTGTGGCCCCAGTTTATCAGTCGTCACTTTAAAAGCAACGAGATGTGTATGGATGTGTGTATGAGGAGAACAATTTTAAATTGAAAATTCACCGATATAAATACCCATAAATCACCTTTCTCTTCGCATCGACAAACGCCCTCACAGCAACCTCGTAATCTGAGATGCAATCATCTGGTCACATGGCCTCGAAACTACCAAAACCACGCATGCGCACATGTACGTGACACAACAACTAAAACTAAAAAACGAAGCCCATTCCTAGACTCGTTGCCTACCGGGACGAGTAATCAGTTACATTTAGTGTTAAACTTCTATTTTATGTTTTCTATAATTTAAATACAAGTTTCTAAACCCAAAAAATGAAATTTGTTCAACGTTGCCAAATGGTTTTAAAATTATCTGATGATTTGAAGAGGGCAGGACTGCCGAAACGTTATCATCAAGAACACAAACAGAGACAAGAGACAAGGGTAAGTGGAAAGAAGTAAAGTAAATGATGTTTATTACCACGGACACAATAGCCCAACTAAGAAATCTTACAAGTTAATTGGTTTGATTTTGTTCGGAAATGAAAAAACCTCGAATTTACACCTTTTTGGGGGTTTACTCTGTTCGATTCCTGATTTACTGTAACAAGACATAAGCTGACGTTCCGATGTATACGGACGGACTCTAAATACAGAAACCTGTTTTCCGACATTTTTTGAAAAGGTTTTTAATCCACAATCTCATCTATGTTTTATTTTCCATGGTTGTAAGGAGAACACAGTGGCAATAGAGCTAGAACTTTAAGCACGAATCTAACCTGTTCCTTTAAACCATTTGGGGACTGGTTTGTCTGTGTCCGTAGGTCTGGGTTTTGCTGAGGAGGTGCGCATGCCATTTTGTACTGCTGACGCTGAAGTAGCCGCTTCAAGTCCTGAAGGCTCTTGAGACCTCTGTCCTTGCTCACTGTTTCGGTCACGGTTAGAATCTGCATCAACTTTTAATGTTCTCGTGCTGTAAAAGCGTTTGAGAGTTCAATAGATCAGTGCTAACACAGCGCCGGTAGAAACTTTTTTTAAGAACTATTTTATTAATTTCAAAGAATATAGTGAAAAGAAACAGGCGAACGAATGAATACATCAAGTACATTAACATCACAAAACTTCGGACGGATTAATTTTGGACAAAAATTTTGTCCAAATAATTCGTCCGAAAATTTTTAGCGTGCACTAAAATTTTCAGCATACGAAAATTTTTTCCGGCGATAGGATATGGACCACCGATTTTTATTTTAAGGACAGTAACAGACAATTTGTTTATATTTTCTTACAGTTTGATTTTACACGAAAATCGTTTAAGGGCCAAAGTTGAGAACACGCTGGTTTGAGAAAAGTTAATTGAGAACGCTCTTTGTTTAAAGTTTCAGTAAAGTGTTGATTGGATCATTTGGATTCAGTTTATCTCGAATTCAAAACAAAGGCACCAGTTTTAAAATTCATTAACACCCATCAACCGTTTGCTCTGCACGAACAGTTTAAAAAAACTTGTCTAGATTTAACCGGTCCACTTCCTGAAAACGAACTGAATGAACCCGTACCAGATGTAAATGAACTAACTATTTTGTCTGAATTTGTAACGTTTTTTGCATTGAGACAAACGATATCATACTTGAAAACGTTTGTAATTGCCGTCGGAACAATTTTGTAATAAAGTTATGTTTGCTGCAAAAAAAGGGCAAAGTTTTTGTCTGAAATTTGTCCGAAATTCAAAAAAAAGTGTCCGAAATTCATTTGTCCGAAAATAAATTGTCGGAAATATTTTTGTCCGAAATGTTTTGATGTGAATGTCAGTCCTTACACTAAAATTGATGACGTGTTCTAAAACGTTTAACTTATATATATTTTACTCTGAACATTAAATGTTATCCATCAAATGGAGAATTAAACATACATTTTAAATCGACTTTTTATTAGCAAAATAATATAATTAGTAATTTACAACTTTTCATTAGGTTTTCCTAGTCCATTTTGTTCGATTTTGCAATATAGAGCGTTTTCAAATTTCTTTAAATCTGTACCTCAGTATTTCCCTTGGTTCTGATTGGCTGTTGCGGTATTTTCTGCACTTTGATTGGTTGGCCAATCAGACTAGTTACATGCTATCGGGAACGAATCAGACTGCAAAAAATCATTTGTGATTTGAAATCGGATAACTAACACAGTCATATTAATCGGGTAAATGTGTTCATAGTCATTCAGTTACAAATTTCTTATACTTAAACATAGTCTGTCGACAAAAAATTATCTCATTTTTTAGAGACGCTTCATTACTGTATAGTGCTACTAAGAGATTGCTGCTTAAAAGATTCCGCAGTTGTACTTTTTTGAATATGACACCTTTGAAAATGGCAGTGTTGTCTTGTTTAATCTACGGTAACGATACCAGAAGGCTTTGGGTGACCAAACTCGACCAAGCTAGGCGGCAACTTATCGTTTTACTTACCCAGTTTCTATCAGTAATTTCTCTGCGTCGATAGGCGTACAAAGAATCTTTGTGTAGTCAGCTCCGAGGAACGGTTCTGAAACATATAAAGAAGTTAATAATCCAATAATAACTGAACAAAGGACTGGGTCTTTTAAAATAAACTGATAAAAGCGAATGCTCTGATTTCTTAAACCAGTTTGAACGGTAAACAAAAACCTCATAAAATGACCATTCATTTTTTTGTCTTGAAGATGAAAAATAATTGGTGTTAATGATTCTAATTTTGAACAAGTGAAAACCTATTAATTGAATTCTCATTTTGGCAATTATTTCGAAAAGTAAAAATGATTGGTGTATTTATTCTAAACCCATGAACTCAAGTATAGATAGCATAAACGTGCTAGTAGCTAACTTGAAGCCACTATATTGGGCACTATGGCCACGTTGGTAGCGGGCCTTACCCCTTTAAACTACCATAAGAAATAGTGAGCCTGATTGCTAGTAGCCATGGACAGCTGTTTCGTGTAGTAGAACGCCCGAGCGGGCTAGCTGCCTTCGCTAGATCTTATTAACAACTGTTTTGAGATTTCCAGGCCTCATCAGCATGGCATAGCTAGCAAACAGGCTCAGCTTCCCAAAACGAACATAAGTAATGGTAAAAGCGCAATGATTGTGGCAATAAAGATGAACTCAAGTTAGCTACTAGCACGTTTAATTTGTGCTATCTATACTTGAGTTCATCTTTATAGCTACATCCCACAAGCATTGTGCTTTTACCATTAATAAAGAAATAACCTGTGTGCTATTCTCCGTTATATGAGCACGAGTGAATGTTTTAAGTTCATGAAAGGATCACCTAAAAACACGAGGTGAAAGCGTGAGTGAACTTCAAAATTCACCAGTTTTAATATAAATGAATGTAGCACACAGGCGTGTTTTCTACTTCTCTTATAAGTTAAGCAACTTATATAGACGTTTTATTTAGCCATCGATGCTTTATCAAAAATAAAATACAAACAGCAATAATAAACATATTCGTTTTAATCATTTATCATCTTGACGTTTCGTATGTTCCAACATACTTTATACTGAAATTCTAATATAAGCAATAACAAAAAAGCGAGAGGAATGGGTCCGAAAGGAAAACAAAACAAAAACTATAGTAAAGTGACAGCTTGTCACTAGAAATATTGACATTTAAAGCTGGTTTAAGTTCTTGTATTAATAACGTTTCAATGTTGATCTGTTTATACGAAAAGTCTAGTTCATAAATGATTAAAAAGAATGTGTTTATTACTGTTGTTTGTATTTTATTTTGAGTAACTTAATTTGTAAAGTTGTTTAGTGCCATAAAGATTCTACTAGAAGGCAACTAGGTAGGCAAAAAGAAACAAAATTAAGATAACAAATAAATTCCTCTTGAAATCCATTTTTTCAAAGGGTTATTGAAAATACAGCTCTAAGACAGTAATACAGCCAATCAGAATGCAGAGTTTTCCATTAGACAAAAAGCTTACGTAAATAATTGCTATCTTTTAACGAAGACTGGTTTAATTTTTTTTTAATAAATACATACATAGCTAAGGTTTGGAGTGAAAAACCATGGAATATGCTACGTGTTAAGTGTATTTTCCGTATAACTACGAACTTTAGTAAGGCAAGGCCATTCCCACGATATCCCTCTTGAAAGCATTGAATAACTAATTTTTAACATGCCTTACAGAAAGTTATAACAAATTTATTGCCCTCGCAAATAACGAAAAACTAAAACTGCAGATTTTCGACTGACGTTTTAAGCTTGGATGAGCACTAATAAATGAAAATTCAAATAGTTGTAGAAATTTTTTATCATGGAGATTCATTTTTGACTAAAACCGGGCAAGTAGTCGCTCGCAAGTAATGACGGATAAGTCGGGTGGAATACCACCCTTTGGATAACACCGAGTAAGTAACGGCTTTCCGATCTTCTGATTGGCGTATTTTAAAGCATGGGATAAATTGCTGTTTACAAATATTGTACATGATGCTGTTTTCAAGGCTCCTTTTTTCTATTTATTTTGTGTACAGAAAAAAAAATAAAAAATAAGGGTTGCTTGTTACTCTGCTATTTTCATTTAAGAAAGATATAAAAAGCTCATTTATTTTTAAAGTTAGTTTCAACATAATAATAATTAATATTATTTCTAATAGCATGCACGAATATAAGGAGATGTATAACTGCGTAAACTCGGGCTTCTCTTTATGCTACGAGAGTTATAAAGGAATTGCCTATTTAGATTTTAGTATGCAGAAACAAATGCCATTGTTATTTCTTAAACCTTACTCCTTTCACGATTTAATTGCAACAAGATAACACTAAGCTCTCCAGTGATTTTAACTCCGATATCTCAAATAACACGTATTTGGCGCGGCTTTGAAAACTCAATATTTTACAGTGTTTATATGAGCTCATTAAGCGTTTTGCCACCCAGCCTAGCAGCAAGTTTTGAAAATCTTTAATTATAACTCAAAAGTTTGCAAAGCAAACAAAAAACAGAGCCAGCGAAACTATTTCTAAACAGTATTCCTTCATCCCTACAAAAAAATGATAAGAATTTGGATGTTTAGAGAAACTTTCAAAACTTGCTGCTAGCCGAACCAGTTGTTGAGACTCCTGAAACCCATATGCTAATGAGCTAAAAATGTGAACAAAGAGTCGTCTATACAGCCCCTCATGTAAAGCTTTGATTTTTTCAACCTTTGCATTTTGTCTGACCATCAGTAGATATCTCAAAAGTTTTAAGTTTAATAGTTATTACTCAGCTGAGACGTACGTCTCTTTGTTTTATAATGACGTCAGGCTGCATGAAAATCTGTCAAAATTTAGACTACTGTTTTTGAATCTTTAAAATTTTTCTTTGACAAAATCGGCCACGTACTCCCCTCCCTAGATCCCTCTATACGATCGGTTTCGTCATATGCTGGCACCAGTGTACTGTGATTAAAATACATCACTGTGTACCATGCACTAGTGTTGGTTTATACAACCCTTGCCAACATCATATAAAATCAATTTACAAGCCAGCGGAGTCTTTTTGCAGCGTCTGCTATTTTTTTGTTTTATTACAGCTGGCTTTTGGGATCTATTGAGCTTCAATATAAGTTAATTGCGCCCAAAGTTCAGTTTTGTATTGAACGTTTCTGATTACTTGATTGTTCCTCTCTTCCTAGGTATTAAGAGATATACGTAAAAAACGTAGTTTATATAAATTTTAGAAGTTTTTAGTTAAACAAGGGTTATATAAACGTGGTACAATAAGTGTTAGAAATATTCCAACTTGGCGATCAACCACAATGCGAAACGGTATAAATTACTAGCTTTTGTTCCCGGCCTTAACTACAAAATGAGTTCAAATGCTCTAGAAAAATTGAATATCTCTATTTTTATTCTAGATCGTAAAGAGGTGGTCTAACTCTGGAAGGACCTTTTGCGAAGGATTTATAATTTTACAATCTATTCTATTTCTATTAAACTATGTTTGTTGTAAATATTATGAATCATGTCGATGAAGAAATTGTCTGCCCTTTGTCAATGACTTCTTTGCTCTTTAACCTTGTGCAAACCACGAATTTTAAGACGAACTCGTTTTTTTGTACAAGACACCTGTCAGGCTGCGTGGAACAAAAGTGTAATGGAATTATACGGGATACATACCACAATTTTTGAAAGGAGTCGGTCTTACCGAAATGGCAGGTGCTAATAACTTCATAAATTATGTATTAACTTATTTCTGCAGGTTTTCTAATTCGTTGAAGCTATGGTTACTCTATCGGGTTTTCAAAATATTAAATAGCACTTGAAAAGAACAGACTCTTCCAGATAACAGCGACAAAGCGCGCACCATTTTTCACATCTGCATTTTGTCATGTTTTGATTCGAAGCTATGGATTTTGCTCGCTGTAATGTGATCGTTAAAGAGTCAAAACTCAAAAGAAATTAAGTTTGGAATTACGCACTCAAAGGGAGGCAACCACAGATTGGATTTAGCGGTAAGTTTGCAAATTTCTTCTGAATGGCTGAATGGATGCATTTTAAGATAATTGCAGTAAACTGTATGTTTCTCATTTCAAACTTTATTCTGCATTACAAACGAAACTACTTTAACGAATGCCATAGGCAAAGAACAACTTTTATAGATAAAATCTTTTCTGTTTTGGTGCGTTAAATATTATAGTTCTGCTGTCCGCATCGTTTTCGACCAAAAAATTAACTTTTATCTCAATGGTCTGAAAATCGTTTCAGAGATAGATAACAAAGAAACTTATCTGCCTTATCTAGAACTCTCATTCAGCATTTTAGTTAAGATTTATGAGAATATTTAGTAAAGTTTCAATAGTGAGAGACAACAAAAAATCGATGAGAAAGTTGAAAATAAACATAAACCGCGAATTGAGTTTCAAGGTTGCGCTAAAGACGTGTTGATGTCCAACCTTTGCGTTTAGTGTGGTTTTATTAATCATTACAGTTGCCAGAAACGAACACGTCTAGTACTCAAACAAACAAGACTTGTTAACTCTTCCAAAACAAACTAATAAGAAATACTTAAGATTTCGAATATACTTGAGAGATTTACATAAAATCTAGCAAGAGGAAAGAAAAACTTATGTAAAATTCTAATAAATTAAAAGCTTTGAAAACACTTAATTTACTCGATTATAATTTGAATGCTTTTAATGGTCAAAGCTAAGTTAATGACCTCATACTGAGGAAAATAAAAAAAAAAGGAAAAATGATTATAACATGGTTTTTTACTGCTGTAGAGAACGCAGAAAAACGGCGATTAAACTCAATTTAACTCTCGTCAAGACTTCAAGCCAATCTTTGAGTGCAATCTTTTTATACAGAGCTTTCGTTTTGGTAAGTGTAAATTCGTTGTAAAAGTTTGAATATTTATTTACTAAGTTCGTATATTGAATAATAATGCGAGAAATTCTGCTTTGGCTGTCTAGAATAAAATAAATTACAATTTAGTCAAATTTAATGCATGTTGTAGCTGTAGATATACCGTTATATTGTAGATATAGTTCCTAGGTAACTGAGATTCAAATACTGTCAACCTGCACATTTTAAGTTTTATTTATATTTATATTATATATTTTATGGATCCGTATTGTGTATTCGTTTATTTTCGTGTTCGTTTGTTGACCGTTGGAGGCTTAGCTTGTAAGGGACCACGTGTCCTATTCTCAGTCTCCCTCGGCTACGATCTACCGAAAATGTAATAAATAAATAAACTCGAAAGTTGATCGCTTCGACCCTATTTTGAGTTAAACGCCTGTAGTTTCTTTATATTTGCGCAGCTGTTTTGACAAATATTAGCATTAAATATTGTTATAAAAAGATTAATAGTTAATAAAGAAAAAAAAAAATTTAACTTAGTCACCAAAGAAAAAGGTTTTTTCTTTTTTGTTTCTTGAAAGTGCCGCGCCTGGTTTGAGATCCAAACAAACGTAGTTCACTTATCAAAAAACTCATATTTTCAGTATTAATGCTATATAAACTATAAAAACTACCGACTAACAAAAAAAGAAATATTAAATCATAACAAATGTTAACAAGAACTTCATGCGTTAAAGGCTATTTATAAAGCTACATACAAAATGTATTATGATTTTTTATTTGATAATGATAACGATAACGATATCGATAACGTTAACGATAACGGTAACGGTAACGATAACGGTAACGATAACGATAACGGTAACGGGAAGGATAACGATAACGGTAACGATAACGATAACGGTAACGGGAAGGGTAAGGATAAGGATAGGATAGAAAAAAAAATATATTGATTGGCTGATCATGACTGATTGATTTAGTGAGTGAATAAGTGAATGTCTAGCTAACAGACTGGTTGTTTATATTTTTGGCTGAACGATTGATTGACTGACTGACTGATTGATTAACTCGCTGATTAATTGGCTGTTTGGCTGAATGATTGATTGATAGATTGAGTAATTGTTTGATTAATTGATTGCTGATTGTTTCATTAATTGATTGACTGACTGTTTGATTGATTGACTGACTGATTAGCTGATAAAATGATTGATTGATTGATGATTGATTGATTGATGGACTGACGGATTGACTGACTGACTGATTGATTGACTGATTAAATGATTGCTTGATTGATTGACCGATTGACTGATTAAATGATTAATTAATTGACTGATTAAATGATTGATTGATTGATTGATTGATTGATTGACTGACTGACTGATTGATTGACTGATTAAATGATTGCTTAATTGATTGACCGATTGACTGATTAAATGATTAATTAATTGACTGATTAAATGATTGATTGATTGATTGATTGATTGGCTGATTGATTGATTGATTGGTTGGGTAGCTGACTGATTAACTGACTAACTAATTGACTAATTGACTGATTGATTAACTTGCTGATTAATTGACTGTTTGGCAGAATCATTGATTGATAGACTGACGTCTTTGAGTGATTAACTGAGAATTCCTTGGTGTGTTTCTAACGAATGGTATCAAGCTCCTGGTGCATAGTATATTTGTACAAAATATGCTTATTTACAGGTTTTACAATTATAAATGAATGGTGCATTGTGAGGCTCTTCTACCCTCCGGTTCAGTGCGACAGCAAAGTTGTATGGGTACTGGTAAAATGGCTTCTCCATCCGGGTTCACTTACGCCAAGTCTCACCCTGGGCTTTTAAAACTAGGCCAATTTGTGAGTATCAAGTTACACAGTAAAACCAATATACATTTTAATAAAATAATTTGGATAGTACGTGCGTTTTGATTGGTCTACAAATGTGTTTTCATAGCGCTATGAAGCACGAAAACGGCGTGAGCAATGTGGTTTGACTGTCTCCGAGTTGTGAGAATTTACAGTACGCGCTTCGATATCGTCTTTCTCTTTGTTAACAATAAAAATAATAATTTCATAAAAGAAATAAACATGTTCTCCGTGCCTGAAATGTTGCGAAACTATATGAAAACTTTGTCTGGAATTTGAACATCATCAAAGCCCAACGTAATTTTCTCTCGAAAAATAGGGAAATCATTAGTGACCTGATAACTTTTCATGTAACGATCTTTTTACAGAAAATAGGAGGACTGCATTGCTGTCATAAAAATGTTTATGGTGAAAAAGGCACTTCCATATTTGTAACGTGATTCTCATTTTGTAATAGTTTTAGCGGGAAACTTTATTAGCAAAATAGCTATGAGTATTGTAATGTGATTTGACTAAGCAGTAAAGATAAATATATAACAAATAGAAATACACATACATATATAAATATATAAAAAAACCTTTTAAACAAAGCACAACCCTTCCAATTTTAGTAGTTTTGTAAACTCTGCAGATGATTTTTAATTCGAAAACGTTTAATTTTTAAATGTTTTCTATCAATCAAAAAGACCTTTAACGTTTAAACATAAATATATAATTATGTAGTTTCAATTTAAAACGAGTTTGTAGAGGTATATTTGATTAAGTTTGTCGTATAAAGGTTGCTCTATCAAAACATTAATTCGTATGGTGATAAATTGTTTCGTTAAAAACCCTAACACTTTGACAAGATGGCTTCCAGAAAATATATTGATAACGAAAAACAAACTATAATCTCTTTTATCCTTTCCCAAGCAATGATTCGCCATATTGGATTTGGGAACTTACCGCTGCCATCTCGGACTGCACTTGCAAATTTATGTTGAAGAAAACGAACACCGTCAAGTGCAGCTTCCAAACGGAT
>JAOBBB020268272.1:0-11024 GCA_025331005.2 Zoanthus gigantus | reverse complement strand
GCTATTTGCAGGCGGTGTGATAACTGTCACATGTGATAAAAATAATAAAGTTGAAGTTGAAGTATTATTCTCCACCCCACATCTTCTTCTGATCTGTTTATTAGTAATCCTGACCTGCCATCTTACTCTTGACATGTATCTAAACATTCTATGACCACAACATTTTATTTTCGTGTGGAAGGTTTTAGTTAGAAAAGATAAAACATAAGGTTTAATGCAAAAACGAAATCCAAACACAATTTAAATCTTAACCCAAAACCTCAATAGCAAATACCAGATAACACACGACTACAACAATCACAGGTAGTCACTTCCACTATTTGTTAGATTGCCAAGATGTAAAAAAAGTCATGCACAGTTTCCGATTTTAACTTTTTTTCTCGATAAAGCTGAAGAAAAAATAAAACATTTCCACCAGGAGTTTTATCTTTCACTAATTAGCACAACTGTCATATTGCATTACTTTCAAGAAGTCTTATCCTGAGCTTAGTTCAATCCTTAATGCTTTTCGGGAAAGCATTTTCCTAAATAGAATTATTGTAATTTTGAACTGACTATAGACATAGATAAAAATCCTGGTCTTCTGTTATTGAACTGTTGTATTGAACATCATAATAATTGTATCACTAACTTTGTTATCAACAACCATGGGAACAAATCAAAGAGCAACAGATTTACAACTGAAATATTATTAAACAGTTTATTCGTTGTTCAGACATCCCTATAGTTGTATCACTGTAAATATTTTGTAATAACACAATGTTCTTGTTCGATATGCTGAGACACTACTTTTTCCCCAATTTTATTCATTGAATTTATAAGACATGCCAGGCTTGTAGCTACCTGTGAGCCAGGTAAACCAGGGCTTGAAACAAGTTTTTCTGAAACCCTAGCACTTTTCTTCATCCAATTTCTTTCATTTCGGAAAATGAAGGTACAGGACAGACAATATGGTCCCTCGATATCATTCTGCCATGCAACTTCCTTCTTTACCTTGGTCCTTGGTGAAGTCGATTAACCAGATAGTGAACTTTTGTGTAGACCTTTTGGAATGGCTGGAAATGCTTCCAATTAATACATCATTGTAAAAAGAAATTTTTGCTTTTTTTTCGTCTCCATTTTGACTTAGAAAAAATCATTCAAAAAATTATTGGGTCGGCTACATCCTCGTGAACCTGTGAATCCGCGTTTACCAGATTTAACTGGTTGGCTATGCGCCTGCATGCAGCTGCATGTTTCATACATTTTTCTAATGTGCACAGCACACTTTTCTTTTCAGACTACGTTTTCTTTTCAATACCTTCAATCAATACCTTAAAGACCATTGTCACTAACAATGATGTACAGTGGTCATAGATGAACTTTGAAGCTATCTCTTACTACACTAACAAACACTCATAGTACATATACGATGACGAAGGCCGAATTCATACAGTTATGCGTCTAGTTCAAGTGTACGTGGTTTTCAGACAATAAATCATTGCACTACCACCACATAAATCGCCAATTCTAATCCCAAATGTTTTTTGCCAATGAATCTAAGCCTTATTATTGGTGATGAATTGTATCCTGACACCAAATGGTTTTTGTACAAAATACCTTGCATCCCCTGAAAAGCAATCATAACTTTATGAATCAATGTTCAGTTCTTACCAGCTGCTCCTGTAGCAACAGTGGCATCCATCAGAATCACGTGATTGTCGCATATATCTTTAGGTAATCTGAGGTAATGGAGCTGTGGCAAAAATCAAAACCCGTTAGACAAACTGTTCACAGAGGAAACTATCGAAATTGGCTTCTGCCCAGGATTGTTAGAAACTGTTTCACAGGTTCTAAGAGTTGGCGTTGCGGTCAAAACATTACAAGCATAACCATAATGGTAGCTGATATTTTGTAAAAACATGAAAACAAAGAGTGCCTTGAACCTCGAACTTAATGCCCTCATCAACACAACACATCTAACAAACAGGCCTGGTCACTCTCTAACTACTAACTTTACTAATAACACTGTTTATAAATGCAACAGTAGAATTACAACTTTGTCTTGTACTTTCTAATTACTGTTTATCAATACAAGTTTAAATACTGGCCACCCGTTTACATGTTGGCTGTAAGGGATGATAAAAGCAGACTCCTGAACTGTGTCTTGTTTCTTGAGAAAAGAAAAAGTGTGTGTAATAGTTTGTGGAACAGTTTATCTTATTCTTGTTTATCTGTGTCCCCGTTAACAGGTAAAAAAATCTTTCCTTATTTTCTTAAGCCATGATTTAACCAAACTTCATACAGAAAGATTCTACCATCCAGCTCTTTCTTTCAAATTTGTGTACGAAAAACTGAGAACTCTGAAATAATCCGCCTGTGATCCCTCAAGATCTTACTAACCTGACTGAAAAGGAGGCTGCCTCAAGATATGCTCGTGCACAATGTCTAAGCTAAGTATCAATTAAACATCTCTTCTAAAAAAGATGCCAAGTATAAAACAAACAACATGAAAAAGAAATGAAGTGCACCTTGCGCGAACTCCCGTATTTCAGCTACCAGGGAAATATCGCTTCTTTTCACGGTCGATTCAATAATAGTCTTTTTGGTGTAAAGAGATCAAAACGAAATCTCGAAAATTTACCAAGCTCTTATGAAATAGATTTATTCAGTCTCAATACTAATACAGATCTTGATAACAACTATAGTTTCTCGTGCATACGAAGAAAATATCATTTCGCTTATTTATTAGTTTTGAACGAACAAAAAATAGTTTGACTAAAAAGACATAGAACACAGCTTTTCTGCCTTTCATTACAACGTAAGAAGTATTAGATCAAAATTGGAATATCTTGAATGTCATCTCTAGGAAGAACGTGACTTTCATTTCGATGTAATTGCGATATCTGAAACAAAAATTACCGACTCGAATTCAGTCGTAGGTATTCCTAAGATACAAGGTTATAATTTTGAGTATGATCCAACACCCTTGTCGGCCGGAGGTGTTGGAATGTTTATTGATTAATCTCTCGATTACAAAATCCTAGAAAAAACATCCAACATAGCCTTCCAAGCTCTCTGGATTGAAATCTTATTCACTGAAACGAAAAACATTGTTTGCGGTATCATGTATAGGCAACATAACTCGCCAGAAGAATGGAAGAATTTCAAAACTATTTCTAAAACACAATTGAAAAGTATGTTTCATCAGGGAAATTGGGGTGTCTCTTGGGAGATACCAACATAGATATTTTGAAAAGCGCGCACTGTCATTATGCTCATGACTTTCTTCTGTCTCTCTTAAGCTATCATCTCATTCCTACTATTAACAAGCCTACAGTGACACGAGTCAGTCACAAAAACTCAGCATCACTCATTGATAATATTTTTGTAAACTACTAGTAATCAAAGATTAGGCAAGTGGGTTCGAGGAATTTCTATTTTGGTAAGAATTGACTGAATAAAGTAGCCAAATAAAAAAGAGCCGAGTTTGCGTTCCAACTGGTTGGAGTTTTCGAAATTACTACAGTTTTTCTTACAATATTGCCCTTTAATCTGACAATAACATAAAAGCAAGGCTTCCTTCCAAAAGATCCTGAAATGCGATGGCATCGAGCTTTTTCTATATGTTTCTATATTATATATAGGCTCCAAATCAACACGATTAGTATGCGTTCTCGCTTCGCTCGAACGCAGTAACCCAGAACATGTAGCGTATAGTGGAAATATAATTTCATTTCTCTCAGTTTTATTTAATAACCTCTGATAAGGAAAAGATAAATTGATCAAAAGCAAAAAGTCCGTAATTATTCCAAGTTTTCAGCGGAGAACATTAAATACGAGATTCTCGAATAAACTGGGATGCACCTTTTGTCAATAAAACCAATAACGCGGATAAAAAATCATTTCATCTTTCTATAAAAAAATAAACAAAATTATAAATAAAAACGCACCTTTCAAAGGCCCGTCGAAATGCAAACTACAATAATTTTCCAAACCATGGATCACCGACTAAGTCTGAACATTAAGAAATTCAACTTTGTCTTCCTGTCTTCTCTCAGACCTGTTGAATTACTTTCTCTACTGTAGAAACTTAAAATACCAACCTCAGGTTCTTCAGTCTCCTCATTTGTCTGTATAAGGATTTTGCCTATTCGAGCATCTTTACACACTTCTTCCAAAGCAGGCTCCATGGTCTCTCCGGCGCGAAGAATGGAAACTCCGCATAGCTTAAAAATATATTTAAAGTTAGGAAGGTTTACATCCAAGAACGAATTACATCCGAAATTAGTGTTTAATGCTGACGTTCCTTTGGAGTATTGCCCTATCAAAAGAATTAAAAAAACAAGAAGAGGAGAAACTGACAAAAGTAACTGCAAAATGTTTACAAACTGAGAACCACTTAGCACCTTTTTGAAGTGGAGAGAATAAAGTTTGTCAGGCAAGAAATGAGTTACTGGTCATCAGCTATAACATGTGATGAGCTCCGAACATGATTTTCAAATGTTAGAATAATATCAAGCGTATCATACTATAAACAGAGGAACAGCAATATCAACACCTCCTAGACTACTTCATTTTAACCTGGGCCAGCTGAAAATTCTTTTTAGCATTTAGTTAATTAAACTTAAGCACTTACCTTCTGACCTGCAAATTTTTTACCACGGTATTTCTTCCCTGATGGCATTGTGACCACATGTGGCTGTAAATAAGGATAAAATCAAAGTAAAAGAATATTTACACTACTTAACTGGAAAAAACAGTTTAGGGTTTATAATTCTGACAGAAAACAGAAGAACTACACCTAAGAGATGATATAAATGGAATGCTGCGTCAGTGTTTCTATAGAAACAGTTTTACAAGTAGTTAAATTTTACACTGTAGTGAATTGAGAATTTTTTTTTTTAAAAAACTTGACGTTTCGGACTGTAGTCCTTCGTCGGAGTGAATGAAATGATATCCAAGTAAGAGTGTAGACCATGTCAGTGCTAATACTTTAATATGCAACCTTTGTTCACTGTCCAAAATCTGGGCACATGATTAGTCAAAACTGATCACATGATTTTGCATTATCTGTCGAATTTTTAGTATTAAAATTTCTAGTTCATTGTGTGGCCACCGCGTGCGTATAATTATAAGCAAAACACTTTTATCAGTCTCTAACCCTAAAGTATAACACTATGACATACCTTAAATGGTAGAAGTGATAGGGCATGCTCAATCAGCACCCGCATGAGTCTTTTGGAATAAAATATGAAATCATCTCGGCTACACTCCTCGTTCCTGCAATTGAGATATCAGACTGCCAATAACACTCTAACTATCAAATACTTGGTTCATCAAAGGTAAAATAAAGATTATTAATTCATAAAATAAAATAATTACAGCAGTTTTATCTGAAGACCTTATCCTGCTAGCTCAAATGGAAATAAATCATTCAAAACTAAAATCTTAATTTTGCTGGAATATTTTTCGGAATCAGATGGAAAAGTATAAAAACGCTATCTAATATTCTGAGAATAAAGTCATTCTAAAGTTTGTATTTTAAACTTTTCTGTTATTAACAAGATATGTTTACCGTATCATCGCATGTAGTCCTCGCACTTGGGGAGTGTTTTCGACTAAGCTCAAACTGCTTGGCAGTGGCTGGCCCTGATGTGCTGAAACCAACTTGGATCTGTAAGTTACAGAGGCACTGTTATATGTACGATACAATACAATACATTTAATTTACATTTCCTTTCTTGCTGCGAGTTTACATTGAAAACTCTCTCTCTCTCTCTCTCTCTCTCTCTCTCTCTCTCTCTCTCTCTCTCTCTTAGTCCTCTTCGTTCCTAGGTGGAACATAGGTCTTCCACTAGTGCTTTCCACCTCGTCCTGTTCTTTGCCGTTTTCTTGCATTCTGTCCACGTGATGCTTTTTGCTTTCAGCTCTGCCATGCGTGATCTCCTCCAGCTCTGTGTGGGGCGCCCTCTCTTCCGTTTCCCCTGTGGGTTCCATTCCAACGCAACTTTGGCGATGCTTCCACCTTCTCTCCTCAGTGTATGTCCAATCCACCTCCAAGATCTCTTTTTATCTCTGATTCTATGGGCTATTGTCCAAGTTGTTGCCATAAGTCCTCATTTCTTATCTTCTCAGGCCACCTAATGCCGAGAATGCGCCGCAAGCATTTGTTAACAAACACCTGAATCTTCTTTATCAACATAGCTGTTAGTATCCATGCAGCATCCTTCCGGGATAGGTAAATGAGTACCAGCGTCTGCTGGGAGCTAACCTGCGATGGATTAGTGTCCCGTCCAGGGGGAGTCAAAGACTCTCATCCGCTTAACACTACGGAAACCGGAGATAAGCGCCGGCTCCATGGGCCACATGGCTCTTAAAGGATTTAGCTAAAATAGAATGAATGGCTGGAAAACTACGTTGAAGTTAGTTTGTCAGTGAACCAATATGAGCAAGAGCTTGGACTAAGCCAGCAACTTCAACCGTAGACAGCTGTTTCGTCCTTGTTGGGACTCGTCAGTACGGTGTAGGGAGCAATAATAAAAAGCCAGCCAAAGGCTAGTTGTTTATCAAGCTCAAAGTTGTAACCCAATACCGATTCCAAAATATATCCGTTCACTGACAAATCGAGAACTAAGAATTAACAAATCACTCGGAAAAAAAACCGAGCTCCAGATGGGAATTGAACCCATGACCTTTCGTACACTAGTCGGTTCGATTCCCATCTGGAGCTCGGTTTTTTTCCGAGTTCTTTGTCCCCGCATAATTGTTTATAATTTTATATGTTAATAAACCATATGCCAAAATATGACACCAGATTTTCACTTTCACTTATTTCCATCTCATGCAGTTCGTCACAGTCAGTGTGATTTGCCAGCTTGTAATTACACGTCCCAGTCCACGATTATTAGATCGCGCGCTTGGTCAGGTTCTTTTTAGGCGTCTTTGACAATCCGTACAGGTGAAAAAGACTAAACCTTTTTTGGATAACAGAATTAGCTATGGTCTTTGGCAAGATTCTTTTTACGGTGTTTGATAAGTCTTTTTCATTCTGGAAAAGGAAATGCTTTGGGGGCCTCCCTCGTGTTTTTGGTTTATCAAGGGTCACGGGTTTGAGCTTTGTTATGTTGTTAATGGATGACTCCTTCATAGCCAGTAACATACAATAAACAGGATTTTCAAAAAGAAAATTTCTACAAACCCTTAAACTGTTTCGCATATAGCTTCACCAACACTCATGCACACAGACCGAAAGAAAAAAGATATATCTGAAAGGTATCTTTTGAATTATTTCTTATCGCAATCAATTGCATGGAATGCCGGTTGCTATTTTGAATGTTTATTACAGAAAGAAGGCAACGCCCACGAAACCTTTAGAATAATTACTGCTTAACTGCCATCTCCGTCCATAGAATAAATTCAGACTCGTGCACAGTAGAAACTACGACAGAGTTAAACACATTTAAAGTTGACTAAAACGTAGTCTCCTATAGCGGGACATTGTCCCTTTATGGTATAGTCATCCACAAAGAGATTTCTTTTTCCATTTCATTATTTTCTACCACTTTGCAACTATTAACCCTATTTTGTATGGATTTATGTAATGAATCTCAAACTTGTGGATTTTTTTTTCAAATTGTTTGTGCCGGCAGAAAAATAAAGATGTGAAAAAATGGAGTTTTTTGCTTACTTTTGCAAAAAACAAATATTTTCATTATTTTGCAAAGACAAAATAAATGGTCCGCACTCCGCAATGTTTTAGGTTTGTTGCATGAAGAGATTGCCTAGCTCATATTTGGTATACCTAAATTTAGGGATTAATCCATGCCCAAAATACCAGAGGAGGGCATTTTTTGCCAATCTAGTATTTTGCAATAATCAAAAAGCAAAAAAGTAGTTGCTGATAAAAAAATTCCTCGAGTCAAGTTTTGCAATGTTTTCACAAAATATTGGTACGGGTGAGTTTTGGTGGTATGAAAAAGCTAGTGGGAATCGAAAAAAAAGAAACAACACGATTTGTATATTTTCTTAACAATGCTTGGACAAAGGTTTCATAAATGTTTGACTTAGTTCAAAAAAAGCCCCCCCAAAAAAATCACAAATCTCACCTGCAAGTAAAGCGATCTGAAAGTGAAACCTTTAACCGTGCATGATAATATTCTTACTTCCACTCAATATTCATTAAAAATACCTCTTCTGATTAGTTCCTGTGCATTTTGTTTTAAAAATCCCGCAAATCAAACGCAAAACAGTTCATTTTCTATGGGCCACTTTGCTTAATCCTTCCTGCATTACAAGAATAACGCATTGCATCCTGGGAAATTTGATAACATTTCGGGTGGGAGAGCCCTTTTCCAAAATGATTTAAAAATTTCTATAAGTTTCACACCTGGCTTGCATGCTGTAGAAATACAGAAAGCAGCTGGTGCACGTGAGCAAGGCACATTTGCTAATTTGGCCCCTTGTCCACGAATGACAAACTGTCACTGATCAAACCGATCGTGCCAAAGGTTTTGTCAAATTCACAATGCAAATATACATTTCATTGAAATGGGCAAGATTAAAGACTTCTTAACCTTTCATGATGAGCTCAGAAACCAGTAAATGGCCAAAATTACACAAAAAAATAGAAATTTTTTTCGTCTTTGCCGCGTGAATCAACCCTTTAGAAAATTAGTTGAAGTATGGCGAGCACTGTCACGTGATTATCCTTTATGTGACATAATACCTGTTTGCCATTCCCATGCAGACTCCTGGGTTTTCTTTTGAAAGAAATAATAGTTTTAAGTTGTGGGTACACGCTGCAATTTTTGTTCGCGCTCCCAATGCAATTTCAAATCTTTGTTGCAGTGAAAAATTGCAGCATCTATCATATGAAAAAAGTTTGAAATGAAAGTAAAATAATTTCAATCAATTATACAGCTTGCTCGAGTGAGACACACGCAGCAATTTTTCTCGCAACGCAATGCATCATCATTAGAATTTGTAGATAAATCATTACAAATGTAGACTGGTGAGCAGCACTCTGCATATTAATGTTGTAAAACCTTGTTATTCTCCTACGCGTTTCGTTTAACTAGTGTAGACTTCTTCAGAGAGTTTTACAAACTTACATTTGTAGCTTGTATTTAAGCCAAAGTATCTGCTATTCTGAGATACTCAAGTAATGGAGGTTTGGCCGGATTTACGAAAATAAAAAACAGTTAGTTAATTAGATTACTGGGGTTACGGTTTTTGTAGTTTTAGCTAATTCGAATAGGATTATTGCATTGTGAGTAAACATGAGTGTTAGACGCTGCAATTTTTAGTTTTCGCTAATTTTAGACGTGCAATCCTGAGAATGTTGCGAAAAAAGTTAAAACTTTTGATTTTCTGCAGCAATTTTTTATGTTGCCAGACATCGTTGCGGTCAATGTCGCGGGCATGATACACACTACAATTTTGCCTTGCGCTGGCAATGCAACAAAAAAAAAACGAAAAATGCATTGCGAGCGCGAGAAAAAATTGCAGCGTGTACCCACAGCTTTAAGTTACCCTGCCTTTATCCCTTAAAATATCTATTTCTGGAATTTACCATTGTGGATAACCATCTTAGCCTGGCCGGATATAACAGGTCCGCTAAGAACTGGGGAGAATAAAGGAGACGCCCCACTTTCCCCAATCCCTCTAGGACCTCTGATATGCACGGAGCCAGAGAGAGGTCTTCCAATGCCCTAACCATTATTTTTGTTATTTTTTGCTACTTTTGACGCCAGAAATTTTACGATCGAACAAATCTAGATCTTTACAAAATTTAGCACCTATACCAAGGCTATGACTATAAAGTAACTTTACTTGGTATCATAAAAATCTACTTAATAACTTATGCATTAATATAATATTTGATCCCAGTTAATGTCATTCGAAGTCTTCAATTACGATTTTAATTTTGTTGTTTTATTTGTTACGCTAGATTAATGACAGGATATTTAGTTAGTAAGCCACCAGAAAGTTACGCACTGAATATATTTTTAAGAAAAATCAATGACCTTTTTGGAAGAAATGTTTTTAATATTTTTTGCATTTATTACTTTGATTCAGTTTTAAAGCCTTAAACTGGTATAATCTACAGAGACAGCTTAATTGAGTACTCCGTTCTAGTAATTAACTTGCTCCAAAGTTTATAAGAATTAAAATTCAAGTTCTTTAATCGACATAAAAAGTAATAAAAGTATTGAAGATCTGTATGACATATATATATCGCTACAGTTTCAAGGTTTAGCGTACATGTAAACATCGGTACAGGTTTTTCCAGCGTTGTCAGTTTCTGTGAATGCAACGAGATCCTCGGCGTACCACAGACGAAAGTGCCCAGTATTTTTTACAAGATAATCTGTTATCTTTTTAACCTTCGGGTCTCCGTTGGTCACGGGTAATACCAGTATTTCAGAAGATGAAGTGTAGCCATTGATGCTGTACCAAGCCTTGTGATGCCAATTGGCGTAAGGACTTTTCAGAGGGGCAATTATCTTGTTCTGGCAATCTGTGAAAGCAGTGCTTAAAGATTTGTCATACGGCCCACATCCCCAATTGGACCTGGTAGAGTTTCTCTAAAAGCAATGTTAAAAAAAAATATTAAAATTAAAAGAATGGGAAAAGAAAGCTAAAGAAAAAGTTAAGAAAGAAAGAAACAAGCGAAAAAAAAAAATGTAAGTAATCACTAACCACTATATCATTATCATTATCATATATCATCATCATCATCATCATCATCATCACCATCATTATCATTATCATTATATTTAATAACATTATCATGATAAGCATAATCAAATACACTGAGATTTTGATGAAACTGAATCTAAGGCGTAAAAAATTCATGCACGCTATTGGTGGGTTTCATAAGGATCCAGTTCAGCGCACATGGTGGTCAGTTATACAAAAGAATCTCATTAAAGTGCATATGAAACGAAATTTTTTATTAGCTTTTTCAAAAGAGCTTTCAAAATGATGAAGAACAACGTTTATTTTATTGTGATAGCACTCTTGGTTGCCGAGTTATTCAA
>JAOBBB020268189.1:0-11025 GCA_025331005.2 Zoanthus gigantus | reverse complement strand
GCCTGAATACCATCTGTGAGATACACAGCACTAGAAATGATTTTCATTAACAGTTTGACTTGCTTCTGGAAACTAGTTGTACTTTCTGGATCCTCGCCTGAATACCATCTGTGAGATACACAGCACTAGAAATGATTTTCATTAACAGTTTGACTTGCTTCTGGAAACTAGTGATATTAGTGTGGATCCTCACCTGCATAATTTTTTTTTTTTTCATGTCCGCTGTAATTTACTTGTAAAGCAGAAAATCTCGTCAGGTGATGTTTTCTTTAAACTTATGTCCTGATTGGCTGCCTTAAACTTCGTTCTAGATTGAAATCCAACTCTTATTGGGCTAGCTTGTTTAAAGGCGGGTTAAATTTAACCAAAAGTTAAGCAAAAAATCCAGCACCATTTTCTTCTGTAAGAAAAAGAGTGCGGTTTTTATGAAATACTATTTAGATTTTCTTAGAAAAAAAAATGAGTTAATCCCAAATTTACAAATCAAATCCGTTTCTGTGAAGTTGGGAAACGACCATGGGTTAAAAATTTAACCCTGAGACAGTGCTAATAGGTTATCGAACAAATGGGTCCTAAGATAGCGGTTAGAGGCATGTTTCATGAAGTTTATTCTCTGACACAAAATTTCAAACAACTGTGTTTAAATGAGTTGTACTAAATAACCAAGTTTTACACGATGCTGAAGTAAATAATTTATAGGTTACCATGTTTTGGATTTTGACAATAATTTAAGGGTAAAATTTCCTATCTTCTCATCTTTCCTAAAAGGCAACGGGTAGTCGCATTGGAAGCGTGGTCTCAGCCGTTACCATGGCAATAGCTTGTGCCACATATGCGTTTGCGCATGACTGGCGGATGACGCTGTTAGTTCTTGCTTTCACTCCATTGTTTGTCATTTCTGCGGCAATTCAGACAAAAATTTTCATCGGTAAAGGTGGAGGTGACGAAAACGAACAACTTGAAACTGGAAAGGTATGGTTTCAATTGTTTTCCGCAGTTTAGTTAATGCAGGGTTTGTTGCCGTCTCTTTTGCTACCAGGCTACGCAACGATTTAGTAATCAGCGTATAAAAACAAAGAAGAAATAGTTCAATTTCTGAGTACCAAACTGGAATCAAACACCCGCATTCGATTTATTACTCAGTTTATGAAAACAAAGAAGAAAATATTCAACTACTGAGTCCCTAACTGGAATCAAACATCAGTGTTCAATTACGCGTAGAAAGTTTTCTTTACAGATTCGATTCTGAAGTTTTTCTTTTAAAAATAAGATTTAACTGTTTCTTATTTGTTTTGATGTGCTCGGAGGACTCGTAAGTGTGTTTTGTTTGAAAAGAAAATCTGTTTGATCTTATCTTTTTTATGTCATGCGCTCAATTTGGGTAAACAGCCTGGAAGTTACTCATATTTATTTCGTTTTATTTTTGTCTAGTTCGCATTATATCAAAGTTGCAATAAAAATTGTAAGAAAATCATTTCTTTTTTTAGGTAGCCGTTGAAGCCATCGAGAACATCCGAACTATCGCGTCACTTGGTAGAGAAGAAACTTTCCACAAGAAATTTGCAAAGACTTTACATGTGCCGCACAAGTATGTTTACTTATACAAGGGAATTTTGTTTGTGGATGAATTTGACCAACGTCATCATGAAGTACAATTGTTTAATTAGAATTTGGTTCCTTAACTGAGTTTGCACCGATCGTTCCGTTTGTGTACGTAGTTTGTACGACAGAATAATAAAAGCCCGTAAAACGCATCGCACTAGAATTGGTTTTTCATCAGAAGTTTGACTTGTTTCTGGAGTTAAACTAGTTGTACTTTCTGGATCCTCGACTGAATACCGTCTGTGAGATACACCACACTAGAAATGATTTTCATGTGGATGAATTTGACCAACGTCATTATAAAGTACAATTGTTTATAGCATTCTTAGAAATTGGTTCGTTGACTGAGTTTGTACTGATCGTTGCGTTTGTGTACGTAGTTTATACGACAGTGGAAGAGAAACCTGAAAAATCTATTTAGGTTTTAACTGGATTCAAACCCATAAAATCTGCTCGATGCTAAATGTCCCTAATGTTGATGCTGCGCTCTTACCAATACTACTGAGGAATGAAGCCACAGCTGTTGTCATTTTTAGTGCCGTTTCCATCAAAACCAACCAATTTCAATTATTGTTATATAGCTAGTGCATTTTCGACTGAATTGCGGGCTCTCATTGGCTAAATCGAGGTCATGTGGTTGAGTTCAAATCAAATGTTCCCCAGCCAGTGAACAATGCTGTTACGCTGTCACGTTTTAGAGCGGGAAAATGAGCAGTCATTAAGTGTATATTGTGATTAAGAATTCTGAAAATAAAACCATTTAGGCTTCGCCTGGATTGGAGCTTGTGTTCTCTGCGATGCTGGTGTGCACACCGCTCTTACCAACTGAGCTATAAAGACACAGCCCATTTTCGTTTTTCCTTGATTTGTCTCGGTATTCGTTTTAAGACACAGAGATGACGGAACAGAGGGATAATGAGAGAGCCCAGAACATATGAAAAAGGGAATCTTTTTTTATGATTGATCTACTTAACAACACTTCTGTTTGATTCCAAGATGTGTGTACACCATACCGGATAACACTCTGACCTAGTATGAACAGGAACAAGTTTTTCACACAGGTCAACGGATCAAAAATGATCTGGTATAGTGTAGACATAGCTTAAGATGCGAAACTTGCTTCTTAACAGAGATTATAATTTAATCCACGTTAGTATTACTGACTTTAGTCGCATCTATCATACGTTTATCTACGTCAAGCACATCAAATATAAATCAATTCTATCCACTTCATGTTAAAATAACAATAGCTAAGGAGGAAAATAAATATTATTGACTTTGATTCAATATGAGTTTTCCTCTAACCTCTTCAAGTGCAAATATAATTTCTTTTTTGTGAATAATATGAAAGTTTAATTGATGTTGTCGAGGCCTCTGGCTAGTAGAGAGTTGTAATTGTTTTAATGACTTTATGTTTTTCTTGGTTTATTAGTTGTTTTATATTCTTTTAATTTCTTAACGCGATTCTAGTATGCAGTTTTGTATATAAGAAGCTTGTTGTCGATCTTCTGACACATTTTCCTGAAGATGATTTCGTGAACAAATCTAAAATCGCAACGTTTTATTCCTCATTTTTTGAAATTTGAATTTCCAGTTTTGTAACCAACTGTATTTTTTTATAGGAAAGCAGTGAAGAAAGCTCATTTTTACGGAGCCTCTTTTGGAATGTCTGAAGCAATCATGTTTTGGAGCGAGGCTGCTGCATTTCGTTTTGGCGCTTATTTGATAGCAGAACACGATTTGACTTACCTCAACATGCTAAGGTAAGTTTTTGTTTGTTTTTCTTTCCCATCCACTTTTATTTTCTCCGGTGACGATTCCCCATTCAAACAACAGTAAAAGCAGGGTGTTTTATTGTATTTTCTATGGTGTACAGTATTCTCTACACATCCCGGTGTGGCTTTAAAATCTAGCTTGTAGTTTTACCGCAAGGGAGACCACGGCTCCAGCAGGATGCTATCCAGTTTCGAAAAGTCGAGCTAAGTGTAGTAATTCTACACTATGCAACTTCTTGCTGCCATTCTCACAGATGAGCCCCGTGTATTCCATATTATCGATCCACTATAACTAATTGATTGCTTATAACAGTCTGTTCTTGGCAGCGTAACAGCCAGTTTATTCTGTGAATTACGTAAACCTACCTGACTGTTAACTTCCTTAGGCCTAAAAAGATCTTCAAGATATTTAGGTGCCTTACCATTCATAATTTTCTTCATTAACTTTTTTTTCTGATCAAAGCGTCTTTTATCTAATGTTAACCACCCTAGCTCAGTCAAAATTTCCCTTGATCGTATTTCCCAGCTTCAATCCCCGACAAAAATAAGTGAAACACCCCCCTCCCCCCAGCACACAAAGTTGGTTATTGGGTGCAAAAGCATTCCAATTTTTCGTGCTTGCCGGACAAACAACATTGGAAAGGGGAAGGGGGTGCAGAAGTGTTTCACTCTTTTTGTCGGGCATTGTAGATCTCGTAATAATCCTGGCAGCACGATTTTGGAGTTGTTGTAATTTAATAGCAAGGCCTTTATCTAATCCATCCCAGACAACAGAAGTATAATCTAGATGTGGCAGGATAAGAGCATTATATATGCTTATTAAAGTATCATGGTCACCATAGTCTCGTACTCTTTTAAGTAGACCCAGAGCAGGGCAAACCTTTTTATAGATATGTAATTAAGGTTTGCTCAATTTGAACGCCTAACATTTTTACGCTTTTAGCCTGATGGATTGGTCGATGATCACTTTTAATATTTAACGTATCATTTATATACGTGCGTTTTTGCGTTGTAATTACCATGATTTCGGTTTTACTAACATTGAGCGTGAGCTTGTTAGCAATAAGCCACTGATTCAGCCGTTTTAGCTCGTTATTGATTTGATCTTTAAGACTGGCAGTATTGCTAGCACTAAAAGTAAGGGTAGTATCGTCAGCATACATTGTTGTAGTTGCTACATCCAAACAGTTTGGCAGATTATTTATAAAAATTAGAAACAAAAGAGGGCCTAGTATAGAACCTTGCGGGACACCACATCTTATGGCTACTTTTTGCGACAGGTGACCGTTTACAAAACATCTCTGGTTGCGGTTTTCAAGATATGAAATAAAGGAATTAAGACTTCTTTAATAAGAATCGAATGGTCAACGGTGTCAAATGCTTTTTTTCAGATCTATGAAAACAACGCCATTTATTTGGCCTTTATCAATATTGAGGCGCCATTCATCGGATGATTTTAACAAGGTGGTTACAGTATTATATAAAGTTCGGAAACCCGATTGACAATTTGATAGCATATTATTATCAGAAAGATATTTATAAAATTGATCGTATATGGTTTTCTCAAAAACTTTAGCAATAACAGGGATAATAGAAATAGGTCTATAGTTATTAACATTAGTAAAGCTACCATTTTTAAAAACTGGAGTGACGCGTGGTAGTTTCCACTCCTCAGCAGGGAAAACCCCAGTGGAGATCGAGCAATTAAAAAAATCGGCAATGGAAGTTGCTATAACTGGAGCAGCTATTTTTAATAATTTACTTGAGATGCCGTCAAGACCAGTAGCTTTATCGTCGGAGAGCTTGAGTAGCAGCTCTAAAACTCTAGAGGAACAAATAGGAGCTATTATAAACACCTTATCCGTACAGGGAACGTATTCATTGAATGATTTCATAGTTTCATCAGATTCAATCGACTCCACAAGTTTAGAAGCAACTTCAGAAAAGTGCTTATTAAAAGCTTCAGAGATATGTGAATTATCTGTAAGTGTCTTTTTCTAAAGTTTTTACAAGGCTGAGTTTAGATTTCTTGCCGCATACTTCGTTTATAGTTCTCCACAGCTTTCTAGGATTGTTTCTGTTAATAATGCAAGCTTCTTTGTAATAACTAACCTTACTTTGTTGCATGACATTGTTAATAGAGTTGCACATCTTTTTAAATTCATTCCAATCACCTGTATCTTTTGTGTTTATAGCTTTGCACTTTAAAAAATCTCTTTTGTGTATTAAAGATACAATATCTCTAGTTGGCCAAGGAGACCTTTTATTTCGGCTCTTCGTTTTTTCAACGGGGCTTGTTTGTCAACAATACTCAGAAATAAAGCTTTCCAATTTTCCCACTCACGGTTAGGATTAGCATTCTTAATATCTTCGCAAGGGATGTTTTCAAGGACTTTAATAAATAGCCCCCGTTTAAAATGCTTTGGACAGCGCTTTTGTATTGTTCTATGTCTTTTTATGCGGAAAGAATTTAATTTTCTGACCATAAAAACAATATGGTCACTTATTCCACTCCAAATAACCCCTGAACAAGCAATCTTTTCTGGAGTTGTAGTTAAACAAAGATCCAATAAAGTTTCAGAGTGCTGAGTTACACGTGTTGGTTCACTAATGACCTGAGATAGATTATATAGCTCACAGAGCTCGAGTAATTGTTTAGTATGACAATCACAATTCAATTGAAGGAGATTACAGTTCAGAACCTCTAGGACATAGATTTCACCGTTAGTACAATCTATCATTTCCAAAACAGTCTCGAAACTGTTAAAAAGCTCAACTGAGATACCTGGTGTTTTATACCACGTACAAACAAAACAGGGGAACAGAATGTGGTTTTGTGATTTTGATTACTCAAGCTCTTCCCTTCTGATATAAATACAGACCCCGCCACCATATTTGTTTCTATCTCTACGGACAATATCATAACCCGCTATTTTTACTCCATTATCAGATATCCAATTTAGTTTCATTAACGATCATGATATCAACTTTACGTTCTACACGAAAAACTCTTAACTGATCAATTTTAGATAGTAGTCTATTAATATTTAAACAAAACATTTTTAGACCTTTCGCTAAATTTACTTCAAAGTCCGCACTATGACTAAGGTCACGAAACTCACCTCCTATCTTTTGGTTAGCAGAATCTTCAGAATCCCGGGTTCAGCTATCAGTCACTGATCATTATTAATAAACTTAATAAAATTAGAGGCTATCAAAACAGTTCCTTTCTTTTTGAGATATAACTTGCTTCTATTTAGAGAGCTATCATTAATATTCTGATGACTTAAAATATTCCAGTCTCTTTGGAGACAAAATATCTTCAAAATTTTGTTCACTTCATTAACTTTGCTATTAAGGTCCTCACGATCTTTTCGGGTCGTCAGCTTGAAAATTGCAATTCGCAGCAAGTGGGCATTCTTTGGAGCTCCATGCTGCTAGATCTACAATTTTCTCGTCAACATCTCGGGCCGGTTTATACTTCAGATCATTTGTACCAACGTGAATAATTATTTGATTAGGGTCACATTCCAGTGGAGGTTTAAAATAATAACAGTCAGAGACTGATGCATCGGAAAACGACTTAACAATAGTCTTCGTACTTCGGCCAATTCGCCAACCATCAACATTTTTGAGTATAGAATCACCAAGAATCATTACATGTTTGCGATCATAACCATTCGCAGATTTTTGATCAGGCGGGACGTTATTATTTATATTTGATAGTGGTGGCTTCGTTTGAGTGGTACTCGTTTCTCTCTTCTCCTTGAACTTAAACTTCACAACCACAAAGCTTTGCTCTTTTTCAGTTTTTTGCTCCAGACTAATGGCAGGGTTTGCCATTTCTTTCGTAAGCAAATTAATGGCCAATTTGTACGACTTATTTTCTTCTTCTATACTGCGAATTAAGTCCTCCTTCTCAGTTAACGCCACTCGAAGTTCCTGTTATTAATTTTTTTGTCTTTGACTGCTACGGTCAGCTTTTAACAGTTGCATTTCTTCTTTAATGATGACAAGTTCCTTATAAAATCTGGAGCAACAACACTGGTGTGGGACATATTCAGATTTTTGCCTTTTAAATGATTCATTATCTTCGGAGTCATACAACTATCACTTGACTAACTAACCAAATTGTTAAAATCTAAATTAGAAATACCTGACAACAGTTTCTCTTTAACAGAGTCAGCCTCGTTTCCTTGAAAATGAAGCGTTTTAGTGGAAGGAAACCACCTAATATTTATCTCTTTACAGTAAAACGGCCATCACCTCGTGTCCAATTGAGTTCAATTTTGAAGGTTTCTTGACAAAATTTCTTCAAATCTTCGATATTTCCATTCCATTTTAGAGTTCCTGTTGTTTTTCCTCGTTCCAACCATTTCGAAGTGGCCATTTAAAAGTTTAAGTAATAAAAACTCACTGAAAGTGATCAAGGTTAGCAGAACTAAAGTTAAACGTGACCGTTATCGTCGAAGGAGCGCTAGATACGAGGAAGGTTTCTATCACGCTTGAAAGAGAAAACAGGGCGTTCATTAAAAATATTAGAAGTGAAGTATATCGTTTTGTCACGCAATCATCGGTGCGAACTTGCCTTGCGATTGAGGGTGGTTAGGCCTATTTCGAGTTCTTCGAATTTATACTTTTTGCAAATATTTTCTACACACTCATGAAATTCCAGGTCATGGTCACTCTGAAGACGATCCGGTGGTCCATCCCGTTCATATATCTTTTTGATTTCCTTTGCTATATCTCGACTTGACTTTGTGAACAGGCTTTGGTACAGCTTTGTTTGTAAATGCTGCATTGTGGACGCGGTTTCAGGTGACTTGTATCTTTCGCTCAGTAAGTCCTGCATAACTATCGTGTGACCTTTGTTTTAGCTTATATGCCTTTACCTTGCTCGTCAGTTGGGCTAATGTTCTAGCAGAAATTACCTCTAATCTAGGAAATGACAATTCCTTGATTTGCGCCACACACGTCTTGCTGGCTAACAAGCTAACTTGTCTTACGCTACTGCTTAACTTGTAAACTACACCTATGCACAGTTAGCAACTTTGATGGCATCTCCAAACCCGGCCTGTTAAGTAATATTTTGTTATATTTGCATTCGAACTGACACACTCACATTTTTTTATCCTAACCTAGCTACCTGCGTGAAGATCTGCATCCACTTTTTGAACTTTCTCAGGCTGTTTTCGCTCAAACTTTCATCCCAACCTGATCCTGATTTAGCTAATGACTGAACTAAAATTTTAATTGCCATATGCATCGTAGGTGAAATCAGACCTAAAGGGTCAAAAAACACTAGCGAGCAAACTCCACACATTACGTTTTCTTGGCTCCAGTGCCTCAGCTCTTTCTGCAACCTGAGACAAGTAGAATTGCACTGTATCTTGCTGTGGTTCTTAGCCCATTCCTAACATTTTCTTGCCCTTAGCTATAGGATTTGTCTCACTGTGCTCTGTCTCCAGTGTGAACTCAGCAGATAAATGTCTCTTTTTCATCTAAATTGCCAACTGCTTTTTCCGTTGTGCGATTACTGTCTGTCTCTTATCTTCTCGCACAACCCTGGGTCATTAGACGTTGAAACCTGCATTTGCCATTCTATTTTTCCCTTTCTCGTACAAATCCAACCTTCTGAACTCTGACCCAAGGTTGCAAGATCATCTAGGTAAAACGACACCTTTATCTTCCTCACAACTCTGGGCGTATCAACTTGTACGTGTCTACATGATGTCTCAACGTCGCCTTTAACAAATATAGATTGTAGTTCGCACCAAAAATAACAAAATCTGTACACCTAAACACTGTTGTGACCTTTCAGAACAACCCGTACCCACAGAAATCTAACGATAACGGTTCTTCTATAGGTAAGATGGCCTTCTTTATGCGACTAAAGTTTTCATCTGTCTAAATCTCAATAAAATATCGAATAACAATGGATTGTGTGACAGTCCTACGTGTAAAAATTGATTCAAGCACTTGCTATGTTTCCTCCTTTCCTTAGCTGAACAATCGTGCACAGTTCTAAGCTTAGTCGTCTTTGCCTCCTTTCGAATGACTGCTTGATGTGGTACGTAAAAAAACTTTGCCCGTGTCTTTCTGTTCTAATCCCGCAACTCCTAATATTCCTTTATGCAATACTATCATATTTTGTCAACACTTCTGGCTCTCTACACAGTCTCTTAATCTGTCTACTATCGCGTATCAAACTAAGCTTATAATTCGTATGCAATGGCTCATTATCTCCTTTCCAGAAAAGCCTAACAGAATACCTCCATTGTGTCGTATTGTGTCAATAAAGACGTTACATACGTCGTCATAGTCTTCACGTGTAATGAGATGACTAGCTGCAACTGTGCGATCACTATGGACGCCATCTCTAATCTTCATTAGCCTGACAAAACATACTCTTGGGCTGTCTGAACTTTAGCCGGGTCATCTGCGTTTTCTGATTATTTAACCTTTATGAAATGCTTACTTAGTTTGTACCTATCAACACGTCTTATTTCCAAATAATCATTGTTCTTAAAAACGTCTGAAAGCCACATTCTTTTAAGAAGGTCATAATCTTTCTTAACTATTGCTATGTGCTCGTTTCTGACTGACGGGATTTAGGGCACTACCGATGCTTCTAGCTTCAGCACACAACCACACCCTCCTTTGGAGCTTTCCGCCTTCCTTTCAGAGTATTTAGACCTAATAATTCCTATCTCACACGTGGAAGTCGTAAATTGGACACGATAGAAGCACTTACAAAATTTTTTTAGCTTCCACTGCCAAAAAAAAACTCTTGCCTTGACCTGCCGCTTCCCATTTACAAAGGTTTGGGCAGTTTGTAGGGCAATCTGTACCCATTGCCTACGTGAAGGTTAGTTGGGCTCGCAACAAAACTTAAAAATATGATCGTAGAGGCACAAACGATAAAAAACACTTTCAAATATACGAAAAATATTTTTATTCTCGGCATGTTTCGGCATATCTTATGCCATTTTCAAGGGTGAGCTACAAAGTTCGTTAGAAGCTATATATAACTGTAAATCATTTATAATATATACTATTATAAATGATTTACAGTTAATGTGATATACAATAGTTGAAAATGGCATGAGATATGCCGAAACATGTCGAGAAAAAAACTTGAAAAATTATCCCATTGGTAATACTCCCTCCCTAGTCTGGTTTGGCTATACCCGGACTCTCCTGCACTGCTCCATCTCCCTCATGCAAGGCTGTGTTATACCCCTTTTTGACAAATGCTACATTACATTAGGCTGGTTTTAAATTACAATCACGCAATCGATGGCCCTAAAGTATTTAACTAAAATGTTTTTAAATTCCTTGGGGTCTTTCACTATTTCACTTTTCTCGGCTGCATGATCCCCTAGGCAAAACACGAAATTTGATTCTGCAGCTGCTTCACGTGCAATGTGCTGCTGGTTTCTGGGCATTATTTTTTTACCAGTGTCCTGTGGTGCATGTATCTCGATCTTGTCATAAAGAATACGCAAATGCGTGAAGTCACTCAGCGCAGGTTTCAGGTTCTTGAAGCTGTCGATGCGTGTTCGCTTCAGCAGAATATCCCTCCCAAATCTCTCTTTCAGTGGTTCGATCGTAGCTGGGTAGTTTGCGTCTCTTAATGTAAATTCCC
>JAOBBB020268106.1:0-11026 GCA_025331005.2 Zoanthus gigantus | reverse complement strand
CACATAACGGCTAACAGAATCCCATATAATTCCAATACTCCTTCATTTCGCGTTTCACGCTCATGAATGAGTAAAAAAGGGTAGCTAAAGTAGGTGTCAAAGGCGTCACCAGGAGTCTTTGAGAGGGGGCACCTGAAGAGCAGTGAGTCTTCGAGTACCAGCAATCTAGGGAATCCATGAACATGTTTCCCTTAGAAATTTTACTGCTGCAGGGGGCTGGGCACTTACTCCGTCAAATACGGTAATAAAAGATTGGAGGATAAAATAATTTGAATAAGATTATTCTAATAGGATTTTTCTCTGAAAGTTAAAGGAAACTTTCTTTTCTTGACATTCAAAAAGTGGGTCGTTCACACCTGATGTACTCCCTCCCCCTCCCGATGCCTCTGGTTGTTGTTGTTGTTGTTGTTGAACCGTGTAAGCTTATTCAAAACAAAACTTCCAAAGTGCAAGAAAACATACCATATCTAATTACTAGCCACAGAAAAGAATTGCATATCAAGAAAACGTTTCATCAATCTGTTCCACACACCTCACTAAGGTTGATCTCAATAACTTGATCATACTCAGCTCCTTCATCAGCACACAGCAATTGGCTGTATTGGTTTGCTAACTCAGCAATTTGTACTCGACCAGTAGCTTTAAGATAAGCCTCCATTCGCTTGTTGTAAGGAAACATGGATGTAGTTGCACCAATTTCTGCACCCATGTTACAAATTGTTCCCATGCCTACAAGAACAGGTTTTCACTAAATTCACTTTTCTTAAGCAGACTGATAAAGCAGGCAAGGATATTTCATGGAAACAATTGTTTTCGGTTACATGTCGGTTCCTTGCACTGCCAAAATGACAGAACCAAAAAAATGGTTTTTGATGGCAATATGGGACAGGATCAGTTGTATAAAATTGTAAAAAAATACAATAATGACTCTTGCAAAGTTTTAACACATCAAGTACGACCGACGGAAGACTGGAGCTCAGTTAGCTATTTAAATATACCGTTATTATAACTAATAAGCTACCAATTTCCATATATGTAGTCAAAAGACCTAATGTTTGCTTACTAGAAATGTATTTATTATAAAATTCCAACCCTATTTTTTAGGCTCCTTTATAAAAAAAGTTGCATGAATGAATCAGGTACACGGACCATAATTGGTTTCCAAAAATTTTCGAAATCTCCAGGCCTGTAAGGAAGCTACAGTATTGACTTATACTTTAACTATTAACATCTCTAACCAGGGTTTGACAACTAATACTTACTTGAAAATGCTTGCCCAATGTACAATTAACAAACTAAGCTCTGTGCAAAATACTTTTTATTTCAGTAAAAGACACTATTTTTGACTGTCAAAAATTTAATGACCTTAAAGAACCAGGTGATCAAATTTTAACTACTAAATAAGGTAAACATTTCTTACTGACTATTTGCATAATGATTGATGATGATGATTGATGATGATGAGGATGACGATAATGACGATTAACAATCATGATTGATAATGATGATGATTGATGATGATAATGATTGATAATGACTTATGATGATGATGATTGATGATGATTGATGATGACTTATGATGATGATTTATGATGATAATGACTGACAATGATGATTAATGATGATGATTGATGATTAATGATGATGATTAATGATGATGATGATTCATAATGTTGATTGATGATGATGATGATGATGACTATTAATACTAATATTAATAATAATAAAGAAACATTCTTACCTGTGCAAGAAATGGATTCTACCCCAGGACCAAAGTATTCCACAATGGCACCTGTACCTCCTTTTACCGTCAGGATACCAGCAACCTTCAGAATTACATCTAGACATGAAAATGTATTAGCCATGCAATTATCTATCAGTTAATTTCACATGAATATCAATTGCACATCAGCTCCCAAAACAATTGGTCAATAGACTCTACATATGTAACAGTAACAATATTAATATTAATAATGATAATAATAATAATAATAATAATAATAATAATAATAATAATAATCTGCGTGCTAATAATAACCTACATTCAGTGAATTAATTTTTAAGATGTAAAATTCAACAAGTTTGGACCAAAGCATTTTAAGAGATCTTCCGCTGTCCAACAATATCAATCTCAATTTCAATCTAAAATAATACTTGGGCCCACATCAACAATTCATTCTTTGAAAACAGCTCATTCCAAATCATTTTTGTTTTCCAGTTTTAAATTCTGAATTTCCCTTGTGCCGTCATTTTAAACTGTGACGTGATTGATAGCAGTGCTAGGCTTTCATAACGGCTATAATTTATTAAAAGTGGAAACTGGCGCTACAAAAATAAACAAGACACATTATATTCAACTTTGATACGTTTGGTTTCATTTCATTGTCAAAAAAAATACTTCTAACATTTCAGAGTAAGATGATTGCAAATGATTTCTGATCGAAAACTCAATTTTATCATTTTTTTCAAATCAATTCTTTATACAATAATCTTAAAACCATAAATGTTTGAAGCATTTAATTTTATGTATATAATGTGCACTTTTTATAAATTAAACTATTTAGCTAACCCAGACATCCCTTAATGTCTCAGAACAGAACTTAAGCCTTTACCTAAGCTAATTGGTCAAGCCACATGACTATTAACTAGTTCAGAAACTGTAAAAGGATTTTACACACTTACTCTTTGTAAAGAAAGATTACTGCTATTATTTTGCATTCCATTTTACATTTTGTAATGTGGTAAGTTCAAATACTTCGTTATGATTGTACCTTTGGGTGATGTCCAGCCCTTTAACTCTCCAGTGAGCTTCACACCAATCACCTAAAGTAATTACAGTATAATTATTTTTAACTTTTGCACCGTCATGACCAATCACAATGTATCATTGGTATTGGTCCTGAACAACAGACGATGAAGTAAGAGAGTGAATCCCCCATATGGGTCTTATTCCTAGGGTAATCCCTCTTAAGTTATTTTTAGACATGGTACCCAGCTCTTTCGTCGATATTACTTGTGCGTTGCATGGACTTTTCACAAAATGAGCTGAAATGAAATGGCAGGAATGTAGAACACAATCATTTTATAAGTTCTGTCAATGAACTCGACTATTCCTCCAAATCTATTCCGCGAAAACATCCATGCAGCAAGTGAGTACTGGGTTGCCACACATTGGAATGAAAAAATTTCCCTAACTTTTCCCTCATCAAGAGCAAAGTCTCTGATCTTAAATATGGCAATTTGTATGTTAAATAAATGTAAGGAAAACCTTAAAATCTCCCAAATGATATAAATTTCCCTGAGTTTGAGCAGAATTCCAAATTTCCCTGACCAAATACAATATTCACTGACTTTTCCCTGACCTTGAAAAGATTTCGTTTTTCCCTGACTTTTCATTGACCGTGGCAACCCTGGAATAACATCTTCAGAAGAGCTGTGTACCATGTCTAAAAATAACTTAAGAGGGTTTATCCTAGGAATAAGACCTCTATGGAGTATTCACTCTCTTACCCATCATCCTCTCTTGTCCTGAACAATACATGTACCAGTGCACATGCAATGGTGTCAACCCTGACTATAACGTACTTAATTTTAATAATATAACTATAATGATACTTTATTCAAATTTACAATTGTAAGTGGCTTAGCATTACAAAAGGAAACCCTGGAGGACAGTAAAAAGATATCTGAACAGACATAGCTATATGTCTATATGCTGTTCTTCAGCAGGATGCCTAAACTGTGTGCAATTCTACAATTGGTTTCGGCTCATCTTTTGTTAAATTAAAAGCTAAAAGCCGCGATACACTCAAGTGATATCAATTCTTAAATCTGCAATGTAAATGAAATACTCTAATTTTAAATTGCAAAAAATAAAAGATAAGCAAGGAAAGAGTTTGAGAATTGAGTCGAATTTGACATTACCGTCTTTTTTTCTCTTTCTACGTACTTTTGTTAAATTAAAAGCTAAAAGCCGCGATACACTAAAGTGATATCAATTCTTAAATCTGCAATGTAAATGAAATACTCTAATTTAAAATTGCAAAAAATAAAAGATAAGCAAGGAAAGAGTTTGAGAATTGAGTCAAACTTGACATTTCCGTCTTTTTTTCTCTTTCTACGTACTTTTGTTAAATTAAAAGCTAAAAGCCGCGATACACTAAAGTGATATTAATTCTTAAATCTGCAATGTAAATGAAATACTCTAATTTAAAATTGCAAAAAATAAAAGATAATCATACTGACCAGTGTGCTCTTACGATTACTTAAAATTCATATATGATTTTAAACATCTTTTGAAGCGTAACGTAAGTCCTCCTTCAAATATGTGATTATTTTTGTGTAAATTATTCCAGGACTTAATGATTCTTACATTAACAAAGAATACCTAAAGCTAGTAACTCTAGTTGATTTAGTTTGAATGTTTCATTGGTGGTTCGCTCTAGTTTTCTTACTCCTACAATACTCAAAGTAATCATTAACGTCTAAACCATTTAAACCAAACACGATTTTGCAGCATTCAATCAACGACAGATTCTCTCTTCTGTATTCTAAGGTACTCCAGTTTAACAAAAAACAACAATCTTCAGAAGGCATCTCACACGGTTCTTGACCTAAGGAGATTCTTGATGATCTACGATGTATTCTTTCAATAGCTAAATTATCTTTTACTGAGAATACATTTTGTGCACATAAAAAAGAAAAAATGTTTGGAGACTAAGCTTAGTTTGTTCCCTGACATAATATTCAACTGACCAAGCAGGTTACAAAAACCACGAGTAATTTAAACTTAAATCCCAGGATGTAATAAAAAAATTATGCCCAAATCTGTACTTTCGACCTTTTAAGGATTCTTTTTAAAAGTCCTTCTACTGCAAACAATTAAATTTTAGGGTAAAAAAAAAATTTAAGTTGAAAAAGAAAGTCTTACTTTAGGACACTGAAGTTCCCATGGAATGTCAGCCATCACGTCAACAGCATCTGCCCCTCCAACTCCAATACAAGCGCCTCCAAGTCCACCTAGAATTCAACAATAAACTTAGCCCAAATTAAGAAAAAAAATATAAAGTTTTTTTTTTTTCTGATAAGAAGATATACTTGATACAAACATTTATTATATAGCACAACTGTTTTCATAGTGTAAATTCTTTAAACCGATTCCAATATCTCCACATGTAAAGTAATCAGTACCAGTTTGGACTCCAGATGTGGACTCTGGAACCCAGGTACTGGTATCAATATTCCACCTCAGTGGATTCCGGATTCAAAAAAGCTGTTTTCCAAAAATTTGAATTCCTAGACCTGCACTCCGGATTCCAAAGAGTAGGATTACAGATTTCACATTCAAATATTTTCTGGATTCCAGATTCCAAAAGCAAAAGTTGCCTAGACTCCGGATTCCCAGATTACCTTACATGAAGTGACCAACAGACCAGACAAGATTTGAAAATTTTCATTTTTCGGGTTGCCAATTGATGATTTCACCTAACTACCCCATCATTTTATGGTCGGCTCTCCTAAGTGTGAGATATTTAAAAAAAAAAAAAACAGAACCAACATGTAACAGAGTGAGAGTTTACACAAATAACCATCTGTAACAAAATAATAGGCTTTAAGAATCCAAACTCCACTTCTGCTTCAACTTTTCCAAACGAACTTTTAAGTAATTAGTGTAGTGAAATTTTGTCTGAAGTCACAATCCAACCCACTTATTACTCTTGTTAATTTTGAAATTACATGACATAAACTTTCAAGCTGAATTTGACTCAACTCATTTCAACTGTATTATGATTACAACCCTGATTGCTTAATCATCTGAATCCAAAAAGGTGCATAATACTTGTACATTACCTCCATTTGGGGTGTGGCTATCTGTGCCAATCAAAAGAACCCCTGGAAAGGCATAGTTTTCAAGAATAATTTGATGAATAATTCCACTCCCTGGCTTCCAAAACCCAACTCCATACTTGGCTCCAGCAGTAGCCAGAAATCTGTATACTTCCTGGTTCACATCCTTAGCACGGCTGAGATCTTCAGCACCCCCATCTTTTGCTTCAATCAGATGGTCACAGTGAATGGTACTTGGCACAGCCACCTAAGTACACCATTGAAAATCATTAAATTTTATCAGGGTTTTAGTTAAAATTTTAGAGACCTCGTTACTCTTAAAATAAGGTCCTAAAAGAACTTTATCACAAGTCACCTGAACTGTTCTTGCACTTTATTGTATCTGGTAAAAATTTGGCCAGTAAAATTAATATCCTGGTTTATTATCTGCGCAAGTCTCCCAAAGGCCAACCCCTTGTCATGGTAGGTGAAAACAGGTGAGGCTGGCCAATGGGGCTCCGGTGAAGCTACATGGGCTAATTCCCTGTTAAGTGAATTGTACCGATTAAAAAAATCAGTGACGAAATTCAACAACACCATTGACTCAGGGAAAAAAGACTTGTCTCAGAGACAAAGAAAGAAGCAGCACAGGCGAAGCGTTAAGGACACTGCAGGGCCAAATGCTGTTCTTTCTCCAAAGTCGACATCAATTCTTGTTACTTGGAATCTATCAAGACCATGTATCAATCTGGAATATCAACCATCGTTGCCAATGAAATAAAACGCTACGAAATATCAGTTCTGGGATTGGTTGAGACAAGCTGGACCTTATCAGGAGAAACGAAACTGGATGATAGTGCCCTCAGGATGGTGGAGCAGCACATACAGAGGCCATAGCCTTCATGTTCACATTAAAGGCACGCAGAGCACTGATTACCTAGGACCCCATCAATTCAAGACTAATAACAGTTAAATTAGGAACAACCATTAAAAGGATTGCAACTGTAATCATCAGTGCTCTGCATCGACAAAATTAATGACACAGGCAAAGAGGAAGAAACAGTTCTACACCATCCTCAGCCAGCCATCCTCAGTTCCATCCTCTCCACTACAGAAAGCAGAGATAAGCACCGGCTCTATGGACTACCTAGCTCATAAAGTATGTAGCTCTAGCTTTAAAATCACACTATCAAACAGATAATAAATCTTCTATTTCTGAATCTCGATGGAACAAAACTTAATGAGGAAGGGCTTGAACAACATGTGTGAAAAGGTCTGACAGAACCAGAGCAAAACGAGTGGACTGCACCTAGAACGTTGGAAATTATCAAGAAGAGGAAAACACTCAGAAGAAACTTACACAGAAGCCGAACCAGAGGTCAGAAAATTGAGTCCAAGAAACTGTATCATGAGGTGCACAAGGAGGTGCACAAGGAGGCTAGGAGGATAGAAGAAAGGTAAAAGGTATTATTATATGAAATACAGTTGTATACCGAATGGTAGCAAGATGAGAAAAACTATATCCCCACTCTCTCCAGTAGCGATACCACTTTTATCAACACATACATGTGTGATATCATTTTAAAACCATTCAGCTTTTAGCATTTTCGCGCGGTTTTCAATGGTCCGCGTGCGCAGTGCTTTGACTCGTTTGTTGTTTTTGACCAGAGCAAAAATTTTTAAAGAGCTGTTCATACCTATAGTTAACGTTGTAAAATGGAAAAAGAAAAAATAACAGAAATGCCTTTCAGATCCGTGGATGTTACTGATAGAGGGCTAACACAGATTTTAGAAAAAATATAAAAGGTTTATGAATAATTATTACAGTCTTATTTATTGTTTCAACAAGATTAGTAGCCATTATTTACCTTCATTTTTTTGAAGACAGGAACAGTAAATACCTTATAACTTTTGCTTTTGATTTAATTTCGCTTGACTGTGAAGATTTCATATAATAAAAAGAAAATTGCATGGCTGCTTGGAGATACGGATTTAATCTTGTGTTGAAAACATCTCTCACTCGTTTGCTTCGCTTACTCATAAGAGATATTATCAACACTCAAAGATAAAATCCATATCTCCACACAGCCATGTAATATCCTCTATTTATTAATTACTTTAAGTACCTTAGCTGCACAAGCAGAGGATGCAGCAGCTAATAGAAATATGATGAAAGACCTCTATGATACCATCACAGAATCGTACCAACAACCGAGTAAAAGACAAAGAAAAAAATCTTGACAAATTAGGATGAACAGTTACAACGGTGGGTAAATTAGATCACTTCAGTGAACTACTCTCAATAAACCATCACTATGGAAACACCATCTATTCCTGAAGGCATCTTCGAAACTAGCAGTAAACTGTGAAAGATCATCTAAAGATGAAACCGTTAAGGCTATTAAGAAGCTGAAGTCAGGAAAAGGATCAGGATCCAATAATATACCACCTGAGGCACTTAATGGTGAGCATGATTGGTGCAGTTGGTCCCCAGTTCTATCCTTGGGTCTGCCGAGAATTGAACATTTTGATGATCTTCTTTTCCGCCTAAACTGTAGCTTTAAACAAACAAATAAGAAGCCATCCGATTTTTCTGTTCCCTATGGGAATAACTTAATGCTTTTAAACACTTGTAATAAGTTTTATCCCCGTTGATGGTTTTTAACCAAAAATGTTTGGATATATATATTTTAAACTTTTATTCACCTTTTATAACTTTTTACATATTTTAATAGCATTTTTATGTCTAATCTAGAGGTAATTTCATCATTCGTATACCTAAGAAGCACTTTAGTTTGAATGGAGGATCCTACACGAGAATATCAAAAAGAGAATCAACAAAGCACAAGTGGTTTTTAACTTGCTGAAGAAAGAATAGCTATCGAATGTCATCTCCCACAAAACAAAGCTCAGAATTTTCAATTCCAACATGAGAACAGTCCAGTTGTATGGTTTAAAGACATAGAGAAACACAAAGTCTTCTAGCAACAAGCTGCAAGCATTCATCAACAAAATTAATGTTTGAGAAGAATCTCGATAAGTATCTTGGACAGATCAAGTACCAAATGAAGATCAAGAAGGCTTTCAAATACAAATCAGGGAATTGCGAATGTAAATGAAAATGGAATGGTCACACTTTAGGAAAACATCCAGACAATGTTACCAGGCATGCTCTAAATGGAATCCCAAAGGTACAGTAAGCAAAAAAAGGATGCCACAAAAACACCTGGACTAAAGAGCATGGAACATAATGGGAGACTAGGCCAAGCAAGATCGAGATGAAGGATGGAAATTGATGATGGTCTAGATGCTTCAGAAGAAACTCATCAACATCATTCGTATGATTCCAGCCAGGAGGGGCCATTACAGTGGCAGCTGAGACTCCAACCAGGTACGAGTAGCAGGATTCAGCATCTTGATGCCCTGAGGTCCTGATGGGGCATCAAACAAGGGACAGTTGTAGTGTGCCACAAGGGCACCATTGCATCTCAGTGGCACCAATCTTATTCACGGCAGTTTTTGTTTAACCTGATCTTATACAGTTTAGATGAACCAGGCATTATGAGAAAGATCATGGCCCAGAGGCTTGTATGAAGGATGTTCGATAAGCTCCTGTAGAGTGTTGCTGGTGGCAGCCCACTGGTCAGCCCAGCAATCCTCAATCCATGATGGTGACAGTGAATTCAAGTTGGCAAGGGCTCCCGTTCAGGTGGAGAAGGTTTCCCAGAGTAGTCGCTGAGCTAGCACATCAACAGGGACTGGTCAAGGTTCCAAGGAGTCAGCTCGCAGAAAGGATTCTCAGCAAATTTAAGGACTGTAGGATAAAAGCCTGACTTTTTTGGAATATAAAAAATATACAGTATATAATATTTACGACAAAAAAATTCTAGAAATTTTTCCTCTGTTGCAAAACAACATACAGAATGACAAAAGAATTCAGCAGGCAACATACAGTATTGCAATACTTGAGTCCCTCATATATGCCTGAGTTCAGACACAGAACTGCGACAGTATTTGTGGTCAGTGACCTTGCAAATAGAGTTTTGAGTTCTAGAATGCACATGACTTTGTATGTATAAAAAGATGAAGAAACTTATGCTTGTCAAAGAGTACTTAGAAATGTACATTTACTGCCAAACTGACTAGGTTTAGTCCCCAAAAGTATTAACCAAAAAATAAAAGAGCCTTCCACTGAATTTTAGAAAACTATTGATGATTTTGATTATAGCAGCAGTCCTGGGTATGACTGAGTCCTGGATATGACTGAGTCCTGGGTATGACTGAGTCCTGGGTATGACTTTAAATTGCAACAGGTGGTAAGGCTCCAGATCGGGAGATCTAGAGTTGTGGGGAATGTGCAGCTACCCCTTAATTACCATTGCTCCCAGTGGTAGCACCTAGTAGGGTCCCATCTATGGAGAAATAGTGCCACCTGTTGCCTTGCAGGTTCTGTCTTTGGTTAGACAAAGGCTAGGTCCGCAGACGATAACTGTGGTTGGCGTCAGCAAGGGCATGCAACTATAAAAAATCATGCTCCAACAAAATCCTCGTGATGGCAGCACAAAAACGTGGGCACCAGCCAGCCCAAAGGCTGTGGTGGGCTGCACTTGCTTACCAAAAACAGAAAGATGCAACCCCTGACTCTGGGCCACGCAAGCTTTGCTCTCATAATGATGGGAAGCCTGATGAGCTGCTTGGGGTTAGGTTAGGGACTTGGAATGTAGGGACTATAAGCGGGAGAGGTACAGACGTGTGTGAGGAGTTAAGGAAGAGGGGGATAGATATGTGTTGTCTGCAAGAAGTGAGGTGGAGAGGTCAAGGAGTGCCGTTTATGGGTGTAAAAGGTAGGAGATATAAGTTGTGGTGGTCTGGGAATAGTGATGGTACAGGAAGTGTGGGAGTTTTGGTGATGGAGGAGGAGCTGTGTGAGAAGCTTGTGGAGGTGAGAAGGAAAAGCGATGGCATTTGTAGTGTTGGCATTTGAGGAAGAAGTTGTGAAAATCATATGTGTGTGTATGGCCCACAAAGTGGCAGGACAAGTGCCGAGAAAGAGCGTTTTTATGATGTATTGAGGAGTGAGTGGGATCTTCACAGTATGGGTGAGCTAGTATTGGGTATGGGCAATTTTAATGGACATGTTGGTAAACGGATTGAGGGTTATGAGGGTGTGCATGGAGGGAATGGAATTGGGGAGAGAAAT
>JAOBBB020268018.1:0-11027 GCA_025331005.2 Zoanthus gigantus | reverse complement strand
CCCCCCGGCCGCCCAAAGTTCGGTGAGATCTTAAGAGAGCACTAATAATCTAACAAAAAATAACGTATTTCCTTGATACCCGTCCATGCACCGAGGTACTACGTATGAAAAAAAGTATTGTACATAGCATAACTTAATTCCTATCAAGTTTCTACTTTATCTTAAAATGCTACTAAAAGATTATTGGAGGGGAAGCCCCCCAGTCCCCTGCTAGCTATGGCCATGACTTCAAATTTTATTGACAACCCAGGAGGCTGGGTCTTCAGTTTAATTACCTAATCCAAGATACAGCAAACATTGTTTGATTCAACATTTTTTTTTAATACCAAACCTTTGAGGTCAGAAACTTTTAATATTCCTAAATTTAGTGCCTACAAAAGTGTTTTCATGACCTTAACATTTTAATTCAATTAAGGGTTAATCAAGTGCACCAGATAATTTGTAGAACATATAATTTAGACCATTAGCTTGTGCTTTGTCATGCTTCGTTTTTTTTTTCACTATTATTTTAGTAATCAGGGGAATCAGGCTGGCTTAGTGGCCATCAGTCGCACCCCCCACCTCTAGGACCCAGGATCAAATCCTGGGCTCTGCACATGGGCTGAGGTTTGTCTATCCAATCTGATGCCGAGGGTTTTTCACTGGGTTCTCCGGTTTTCCTCCCTCTGCAAATTCAACTTTCACGCAAAGATCTGAGCCATCAAGCAATTAAGCATTAGCCCCTGGCTAGGAAGAATGGGCAACCACTTCCTTTGCAATTGATATTAAATGAAGTATTTAAATTTACTTTATTCTATTTATTTATTTATTTGCTTATTTATTTAACAAATAACATGATTAAATATATCTATATTGTATATTGTATTTGTGTATAATATGTCTTAGTGAGAAATCAAATTATTAAAAAAGAAGTGTACGAAAAAAGTTTTAATTTGAGTTTTATCTCAATTTTGAGTTGGTTAAATTAAGTCTAACAAAATTAATAAACTAACCTTGTTGGTCGTTCACCAGGAATAACCCAACTTTCATCTTCACACTGACTAAGAACTTTGACTGCTCTGTCATATTTCCCTCTTCTTCTAGACCTGTCATATGGTGCAGTTGGCATGAGGGTCATTTCCTGAGGATCTTTCACTGTGGCCAAAAGATGACGGCCAATTTCGAAACCTTGGAAACTGAAAACAATCAGGTGGTTCAATCTACCAAGAGTCCTGCAACAGAAATGATTTGGAACAGTGTTGAATATCATCTTTGTTTGACCATGCAGCTTAATCATCATCTTCGTAGATCTACAGTTTCCCACTCCTGAGTTTGGAGGTGATACAAGTTGCCTCTACTGTTTTCTATCCTCTGCCATACACATTCATGTTGTCTTCCACTCCTTACTCCAAGTACTTCTTGGTTATGCTATTCTCATCCTACATTTTATATGGCCAAACTATCTCAATCTCGTTTTCCTTAACCTATGTTCAAGGTTCTCCATCCCACATCTTCTTCTGACCTTCTGACTAAATACTGCTAGGGATTAATCCACGTAAGAGGTATGCACAAATTTGGGAGGAGCATGTTTGCACATGAGGGGGATAGACAGAGGTGGAAGGTAGAAGGCCAGTAGGTAGGCCAAAGAAGACCTGGAGTAAGGTAGTGAAAGAAGACATGAGGAAGTTAAACATTACAGAAGATTGGCAGAGGATAGACAACAGTGGAGGTGACCCAGGGAGTGGGAAACTAGGGATGTTAAACAAAGATGGTGATGATGATGATGATGATGATGATGATGATGATGATGATGATGACAACACAAGTAATAAACCAAACTTTATGTTAGCTTTTATTATTAACTGTTTTTCCTCAAATAAACTTATGAAACATGTACATTTATAGAGATAGAGAAAGGCACATTATAAAAATATACATTGTGTCCATAACCCTTGTGGTTGTATTCAGAAGGTCAGGACTATTAATTAATTTTTTGTAAAATAGAAAGGAGGGAATGGGGTGTTACATACAAGTAGGTATGTCAGGGAGGCATAAGTAAGTACCCAATCATACAAGGGTGGAGTGACAATCTAATTTTGACATTTCAGTGCATACTGTATGTTGTATTATGCAAATGACTTCCTCCGTTTGATCACTGAATGGTTTATGACAGCTGTAACTGATTACATCAAGGATGATAAGAGTAGAAAATTTTCTTTTGTGTTCCCTAAACAAAAAATTATTCATTTTTTTCTAAAATCAAATGATTATGAGTGGCTGCAGTTACAGCTGCTGCGGCTAAATTTTCTAATAATCTGACACAGCTCCAGTTTTATAGCTTCAGAGGACTCCATTTACAAGATTGCATTTACATTTTTTATGAATATAAGAAGCAAAAAAAATTAACAATGAAAGGATTTCATGGACACAGAAGATTATTTTAAAACAATCAGGTTGTGCTTTTGACTGTCTCGCATGTTTCATATGGAAAGTATATACATTCCATATTTCTCTTTTTTTTCTTGAGCAGCATGAAGTGACTGGTTTTAAGTATAGCAAGTTTGAAAATTTACCAGATTTTAATCCTGATAACCTATAGTTTCAATTAATTTATTTTGTTTAATTGCAACTTTTTTTCTTGCATCTTCCCCGTCTTCTTTGGTCATCCACATTTCCTCTTGCCCTTCACTTCAAGCTCCAACACTTTTCTCAGTGATTGGATAAGAGAATTACTTGGGTCATTTGATTGGATAAAAATGTTGTGAAGTGATATCTTATCACTTCACTGATTCAATTTCCTTCACGTCTTTATCACACAGATATCCTGTCACAGTATATACTGTCACAAAATGTATTATAATTATATATTTTCACTGTGATAAGAAAGTGTTTTTATACACATAAAATAATGAAGGAAATTATAAAAAGTTTCAAGGTCATTCTGAGCCCATTATGAAGTGAAAATGCTTTTGTTTTGAATTGAATCTGCTAATTAAAAATAAAGTTAAATTTAAATTAATTTTAAATTTGAATAACGAGTTTACTTTTCAAACCTGCTCATAACAATATTGTGAGTGCAAGGCTATGTTTTACATTATTTCATGGTTTCTACAACTTATCTTATGTGTTAACATTTACTATTATAGTTAAATTGCCATTAGTTTATTGCAAGCTTGTTTTCATAAAATTAATTGACAATAGCCTTCCAAGCACTAAATCTTTAAAAAGTGAAATCAAATACAATTTTAGTACTTACTTTGCTTGAAGACACACAACAACTCTGCCAACCCCCCCTGGAGAGATTTTAGCTCCAGGAGCAAGGAGAGAATCAAGTTTTAACACCTCCTCAAGTGACATGTGTGGTGTTTCAATCTTCTTGTTGATTTTTGGCACTTGCTCTAACAACAAATCTGTCTTCTTATCATCAACATAGATATGAAACTGACCATCTTCTCTCATAGATGAGCATGACAAAAACACCTGGGTTTTATCCCCTAAATTCCTAAACAAAAAAAGCAATCTTGCTGAATAGATTAACAGTTTTTATAAAGGTTGCATATATTGTATAATTATTACGTTAGGATTGAAGGAAACAGTGATTCGGATGGCAAAGGCAAATGGGGTGAAATGGTACAGGAATGTGTTGAGGAGGGATGATGGGCATGTTTTGAGAAAAGCATTGGAGTTTAAAGTGAAGGGCAAGAAGAAGCGGGGACGATCAAAGAAGGTCTACGTGGAAGATGCAAGTGGAGAAGGAGAGCACTTGAGTGTTGGTTTGGAGAAGGAGGATGCCATGAATTGAGCGAGATGGAGAGTGGGAGTTGGAGAGATTGCTGTTAGAGTGGGGTAAATCTGGCCACCCACATTTACGGGGATCAAAATTGGACTGATGATATATAAGAGGTCTTTTTTCTTTCCTTTCTCCTACTAAAAAGTCATTAATATGTACCTGATCCAAAGACTCAATGCCTTTTGTTTTCCAACTTGAATATCACCAAAGTCAACTGGATTTGTGATTGTTATATCTTCCTTGTCACATACAAGTACAGCAGTGATTTGTCCCATAAATGTTTGTCTTGGAGATCCAGTACTGTATAAGATAGATTTGTCAATTAAGGGGTTTATCTGGGTCTACATTATAAAAAAATGCCAGGTCAATTTGAAGTTTTCATCTGCTCTTACGAATAAAAACAAAGTTAACAGCTTGTGTGGAATTATGGGATATTTTCTGTATAGTTAAATTATTTTTGACCAAAACCAGAGGTGAAGTTGGCATGTGTTAGCTTCCAGAAGAAAAATAAAAAAATTACCAACACAAATGTAAAAACACTGAAGAGGTATTTTTTGGGTATGCTAAAAAGGTAGAGATTTTGGGGCTAGACAGGACTCTTTTGGCTTTAAAATATGAACCTCTGTCAAACCAGACTTCCAATTTAACTTTTTGCTCTGGAGCCAGCTGCCAATTAAAGGGAAAAATTTGGTCGCCACTGGTTATAAATTTTGGTCGTCAACTTAAATAATTTATGAATATCATAATTTTAGATAATACTTTGTGTGAATCAAGAAAATTACTTAAAATTTACAAAAAATAACAAGAAGGAAATAGCATGAGAAAGCTTCCTAATACCACTGCAATGCTACTGTATGTCCACTAAATTTTTCATTATCGATACAGTATGTGGAACCAAGCTTACCGTAGTTCTGAAAACGTCCTTCAGTAATTATTTGGCTAAAACAATGTGTTCAGTATTCAAAACTGTCAATGGATTTAAATTTCCAATTAACCAGCTTCGATTTCCAATTGATTTCATCCTATAATCACAAAAATTTAAATACAAGAGTTGTCTACTAATTATCCTACGTTACTGGACAAAACTTGATTTGCCTGCTGGCGACCATTTTTGAAAATCTAGTCGCCAGCACTAGATTTTTGGTTGCACTGGCAACCAGTGAGTCACAATTTTGAGCCCTACAGACCCCTTTCCCATTTGTCAAAATAATATGGGGTGACTGTCCCTGTAATTGTCACTGTCATTGTCCTTGCACCAGCCAGTATGTTTGCCCTTTCAACCAACAAGAGAAATCTAACCTTGATTTTGAAAGTAGGATATTCTTTTTTAACTCCACCTTTAATGCTCTCCACTGCAGTCGACCCTGATGTGACTCAATGGCTGTTACACTGACAACATCACCCCTTCGGGGACGGTAATTTCTTGAACAAACCCCAATACCAAAATAAACCTCATTATCAATGCAACCAAATCCAGGAGAAACACTTGTTATTCTCCCAGTAAAGGTTTTCTCTCGCAGGGGGATCACACTTTTGACCTCTATGACACCTTCTGAGGGTCGTCCAATGTCAAGTTTGACCCAGTCTCCCTGTAAAGGAACGAAACCCGGTCGCAAACAAGCAAAGTCAAAGTTTATTTCCTGGTTCACGACACCTGATGCAGCAGACAACTTTGTTATCGAACCAACAAATGTTTCTATATCACGACCTGTGAACAAGTTGTCTGTATTCCATTCAGACGTTATTTCCACTCGTACGGCTTTCCAGCCCTCAGTCTCCTTCTCGCGTTTTGCAACCACATGAACATTTTCACCAAGCTCGGGTCGATATCCGCCAAGAACAACATCAAACGTGAAATAAATATCATTTTCTATTATTCCTGACCCATCGTATAGGTGGGTTATTTTGCCAGAGCAAACTTTTTTCAAGCTTGGAGATGCAGAGTTTCGGTTGCTCCTGTCGAATCCCTTATGGACTTCAGCATTCTTCGAAGTTTTCGACTTTTCCAGTCTTGATTCGGCTTTACAGCCGACACTTTTAACTTCTGTCCTATCGCTTGCACCAGCCCAGACATATCCGGCAACCTTAGAAAGTACACCAAACATGGACTTTGTTTCTTTCTTTGTCAACGACCTAAACTTTTTCTTTCTTAGCTGCTTTGACTGACTTTCGATTTGGCCGCGAGGTTTCTGTTAGTGCCAGTTTTTCTCGGTTGAAGAAAGTGCTTAATCGTCGCCTGTCAGAAATAGCCTTTGTGTCGCCATGTTGTTAACCTGGATTGTTACGGAAGAGATTTTGAGACAGAAAAGTGAAATATATTTTAAAAACAATCTTTAAAAATGTTACGTGATGTTACATTTTCTCAAAAAACATAATGAGCTGTGAAATCCAATGCATTCTTTTTTGCGAGTTTCATCCAGTAGCTGGAACCAAAATTGCGTACCAGGTGAGCCAATAGGCAATACTGTAGTTCACTTATTATTACGGTACATAAGTGACCTATGTATTGTTATGCTTGAATTTGAATTTAAATTTTAATTATAACTTTAAATTTTAACCAGATTTTCACTCATCTTGTGTTTGTTATAGGTACCAGAAGACTTTATAACAAAGGAACAGTTCGATTGCCTTGCTGTTTATATTATTCCAAAACCAGAATTGCAAAGCAAACTAATAACAGTGTAAGTTTATGCAGCAAATACCCAGACCAGGATTTGACCGTGAGATTTAAGATTTCAGGACTCATCTAACGGTCTCACAATTTAAGGGGGCGTCAACAAATCAAAAAAATTTTGCTTAATGTCCATTGGACGTTAAGGGGGGGGAGGGGGTAACGGCATGGACGTTAAGGTAAAATTTTTTTGAACTTAAGATAAATAAAGCAGTTTTTTTCCAAGAAAACATTGTTCCACTTTTAATGGGCATGTTATTAATAAACTCATAAAAGTAATGTAGTCCAGGGACTGAAGTCATAGAATAGAGCAGTTCAATTTTTCATATAACGTACCGCTGTAGCCGGTAAAGCCGATATCATCATGACCATGAAATCTATGCTTATCCAACTTTTGACCCGATGTTTCTTGTAAAAACTTTATATAATAACTACAAGTTACTTCCAAATCCTAGGTAAACATCGTTATAAAACTCTATCTCAAAAACGTAACAGCAAATTGTAACGACATTTTTAACTACTACATCAACATGCGGCCATGTTTACTTCATGCGACTAGAAAACCAGATGTTAATGCTATTAAAAGAGTTTTTCATGACTTTGTTTATCAGCCCGTGTTTTAGTTCGATGTTGGTAAAGATAACGTTTGCCTTTAATTTTTAACACTCATGGTACTTCCAGTATGAGCACTCAATGTCATCACTCCACTCTGGAACAAGGTGGTTTTCTGGAACACAAAGTACGTTGTACCAGAATTTACACATGTCACACTCTATCCACCTTGTGTTGCCTTCCTCATCATCCTCTTCTGGTTGTTGGCAAACACCACACTTGCTGCCCTGCCCTTCTTTGTGTGCATCACTTGATTCTGATACTACTGGGTTAACAGTTTCCGCAGCTGGCTCACTTTCATCTTCTTTCTCCTCGCTATTGTCGTCATCGGCCAGTCCGTGTGTAGTAAGATATTGTGCAAAAGCGATACAAACTTAAACAGCATAGCTTTAATATATAGTCTAGATCTATGCAATGTTTGTACACATATGTTTAATATGCAAAGTATAAAGTGATTTAACAGCAAATGTATGGAGTGGACGTTAAGGGGGGAGGGGGTTACAGCTTAACGTCCAATGTGGACGTTAAGCAAAATTTTTTTGATTTGTCGACGCCCCCTTAGCAATATGGATGACTTTTTAAAAGCATCTGTTACTCAGCATGGCTATCTTGTAATAGTGTTTTAATTGCTGCATCAGAATGAATATAAATTTTACTTATAGAAAAATGACAAAAAAAAACTTAGAAAACATAGCTACAATCAAAGTGGAATGTTTGAAATAACTGTCTTTTTCCCATAAAAATTGCTTTAAGTGAAACCAAATACACTTACTTACGTTTTAACCAACAAACCATGTTTTTTGAGAAATCTCATTTTTCCACCTTTGCAGGAACCACTTTTGGTGCGGAGGTTCATCTGATTCAGGATTTAACCCTGCAGCATTGTACAATTTACTACGCATATATTGGATGAAATAAGGTGGATTGTACTTCGATTGTTTGTTATACAACACAGGTAAACTGAAATTCGCATTTGATGATCCTGGTAAGGTATTGCATAGTAGTGACGCAGGCAGGATTGGTCTAAATTGGGATGCCGTTTTACAATCTTGTTCAGGAGAGCTTATATTTTTTAGATGAACTGCAGTGCGAAAAAACTGATTATCGTGTTGCGAGGAAGGAAAACCACGGCAGTTGAAAAGCCGACGGCCAGTTATTCCTGTGGAATCGGAAACTGATGGAGTGAGAGGCTCAGGTGTAATTGTCTTTGAAACCTTGTTACTCTCCATTTATCAGCGCCGGCGTAAAACTAATTTAGCGTATGTACGTTGCCTTTTATTTTTTACTCCGTTCGAAAAAAATTATGCAATGTTATTATAACGTCAATGTTATTATGACATCAAAGTTATTTACAGTATAGTTTCGTAACCCAAATAGTAAAACCAATTGATTAGCTTACCACATCTGTTAAGATTGGTCAGTGACTACTTAGGTATTGCAAAGCCTTCGCGAGAAAGTTAATTAATTGAGAACAAAGGTCAGTTTTTTTAACAAAAATATAGTTTTACATAAAAATATAATATTAATAAATGGTATAATTACTGTGTGAAAAGAAAACACATTTGATATGCAAGAAATGAACCGTTTCTGCAAGCAGCGAGGCTCAGTGGTCACGCCTCGGGTTTCAATCCCACTCTGATCACAGCCTGGATTTGTCTTGGTTGATCCCAGAGTCAAAGCCACCACACTTTGTAGATATCCAACGGGTTTGCCTATTACTAGTTGGGGTTTTTAATTGTGCTGTGTGTGTGTGTCAAACTCCCAAAAATTAGATTCAAAGTAAACCTCAGAGTATAAATAAAGGTAGGCGTATTGCTGTTGTTATATTTCGTAATTCTGTTAAGACAACTCAGATACTTTTGTGCCGGTCAAAGTTAATTGATGGCCAAGCGATCTAATCCTGACTGCCATACTCTCACGCGGCTCGATTTTCTTTTAACATGCGGATTTAAAAACTATTTTGCAAGGAAATGTTAAATATTGCACATCAAACACCCCCTACCGCTTAGTTCTAGAGTTAATGATTAGTTTTTAAAAACCTTTTTAAACGGCACTTTTAAAAGCTCAATGTTATAGCGTGGACAACCTTTTTTCAAAAATTTCTATTCAGATAGATGAATCTTTAGGTATTTCACAGGGAAATTAATTGATAACAACAGCGGAAAACGAGACCAATAATTGTTATTTGCAGAAAGAAGAAAACGTTTTTGCCAATAGAAACTTGTCGCTGTTACTGTAACTGTACAAATATAAAGTGTATTGGGTTACTCACGAAGCGAGCGACACTTCGAGTCAGTACATGAGTATCTGTAAAAAAAACATTATGTTTAAAACACAAGGAGGCGTTTTTCTGCTGAATCTGAAGGTCTGCATAATGCGTTACAAATAATAAGTTACAAAGAGAAGTTCAACAATCATCCAATAATTATTCCATTATTATTCATTCAAAAGTATTGAATTTTTTGTTTGTCGTGGCAACTTTGTAAAGGCAAGTGGTCAATTTCGTGGTCTCAAGAATATTGATCAGCGCCTGCTTAATGGGCTTTTGCTCATTGATCTTAAGAAAGCTTTCAATTTAGTTGACCATAGTGTCCTTCTTTTCAAGCTCGAAATGTATGGTTGTTCTGTTTCTTCTGTTAATTGGTTTTCATCTTATCTTTCTAACCGCTCTCAACGTACCAACTTTAAGGGTGTGTTATCAAATTCTCTTCCAGTATCTCTTGGTGTCCCACGAGGTAGTATCCTTGGCCCTCTTTTCTCTTTGCTATTCATTAATGACCTTCCACTTTATATTTCTGTTGGAACTAATCTTGCTATGTTTGCCGACGACACCTCTGTTCTCGTATCAGGCCCCTCAGTCTCTGATTTAAACAATCGTCTTAACTTTATTTCTACTGAGGTTTACTCGTTGGCTACATTTAACCGTATGTCTCTAAATACCAAAAAAAAAATAAATCTCTTATGATAACATCGCACCAGAAATTCTCTCATTTACCTAACCCTAATCTCAACATCCTCATAAATGGCACTTTAATTGACCAAGTTAGTCATGCTATATTACTTGGTGTTACAGTTGACTCTTTTTTAACCTTGGAGCAGCACATTGATAATATGTGTTCTCAAATTAGCAGTTGACTATGTCTACTTAGGAGAATCCAACCATTTCTAACCTATGAATGTACCCTTCGTTTTTAGAATTCTTAGAATTCTTGTATTCACTCTACCTCTCTGTAATGTTCTAGCTTCTGCGTTTACTTCGGCTTCAAAAACGAGCAGCCCGACTAATTCTTGGAGCCGATTTTGCTCATACATCTGTGAGTCTTTTTACTAAACTTAAGTGGCTGCCCATCTCACTTCTTATTAATCTCAGGAAACATGTTCTTCTTTTTAATATTGTTGATAAACCTAATTCCCCATTGTGCCTTAAAAGCAACTTCAACTTCCTGTCTTCTCTTCGCTCCTCTGGTGTATCTACTAGAGCCTCTAACACTGATCTTTATGTTATAAAACCTCGTACGAACTCTGGTAAACGTACATTCGCTTTCTGTGCCGCTTCTCTTTTCAACTGTCTTGATTTTTAAACACTTACTTTGTCACCCTGATTCCTCTTTCTTTTTTACATCCAATCTATCTAATTTTAAGTCTAAAATTCTTCAACTATTTCTTCAGTTTTCTTCTAGTGTCTCACACGTCGAAGACCATTTCTGTTTAGAATGTCGCTATAAACTTCGTTGTCATTGTACTACATAGTTTTATATTTTTGGCATTGTTAATTTCCCATTACATTTTTATTAGTATAGGTCAATTTTTGAATTATAATATGCAAAATGTAATGTTTTTCTTAGTTATAATTGTATGTTAATATTACTTTTTTATATTTTTGTAATTGTGTCAGTAGTTTGAGGGCCACGTGTTAGATAACTCACTGGGTTAATCGTGTCACCCTCCTTAAATAAAGTCTATTGTATTGTATTG
>JAOBBB020268017.1:0-18592 GCA_025331005.2 Zoanthus gigantus | reverse complement strand
GCACTATCCTCCTCCTTGAGTTAAAACTTAGCCGCACTATCCTCCTCCTTGAGTTAAAACTTAGCCGCACTATCCTCCTCCTTGAGTTAAAACTTAGCCGCACTATCCTCGTCTTTGAGTTAAAACTTAGCCACACTATCCTTGTCACTTGAGTTAAAACTTAGCCGCACTATCCTTGTCACTTGAGTTAAAAATTAGCCGCACTATATATCCTCGTCTTTGAGTTAAAACTGATTAGCCGCACTATCCTCGTCCTTGTGTTACTCTAAACGAAGTCTGGAAGTGAGACAAACTTGAATGCAAACAGAAGGATATCAAAATAGCCGCAATGAGGTAAGAAGTGTCACTCCGACGAAGGACTAACGTTCGAAACGTCAATCGGTTTTTTCATTTTTCACGGTGTACAATTTTAAGTCTTTTTTCAACGACTGTCTCGCTATAGTAATACTGACGCAGTTTATCATCACCAACACAAAAAAGTGTTCAGAAAAAGAAGGGGTAGTCAACGTAACAAATATGAAAGGACTTGTTGGCCACATAAGCTAAATTCTTCCCAACTACCATACCAATGTCGCGTGTGGGCTGTCAAAGATGTTTTTATCTTGTTCCTTGATTAGCTCAATATTTGTTTCGAGTCACTGTAGGAAATTTCACTGAACTTAATAATAAGAGCCTTGGGTATGGTAGCGTGGTAGCGGGGAAGTATTTCGCTTGTCATGTAGCCAAAAAGTTTCCTCATAATTGTCCTGCTCATATAGCGAAATCCCAAATCAGTTCGACTATGATTTTCGATTATAAAGATAAGGCAGTAGCATGCACTGGATTACAACGATTTTCCAAATTGATACCTTGAGAGCTACGTGTTTCAAGATGGCTGCCATACTATTTGTATAAATTAGATTTTTTACCCATTTTCTGTGGGCAAAGAAATTGGAAAACTGAAAAATCAAAAGCAAAAATGAAAGGATGGATCCGACAGCCAGTGCACTAGAGATCAATCGCTGGCTCTCAAAGCCATTATATAGGCAGTTAAGAAAATGGCGAAATCTAACCAATAAGTTTGAAATAGTTTACAAAAAATCCGTTCAATCAGGTAACGGAACTCAAAATCCTACGAAACCTGAAAGAAGTATTTAACCACTGGTGTTGCAGTAGGAAGAAAACAGAGAAGAATAACTACAACTGTTCCAAAAATTTATTGACGAACACTAGTCTCGGCGGTCACAGTTCAGTAAAGGGTGACTCAGTCTGTACCTAGATATGCGACAGCATTTACTGTTTTCATAAGAGATATGGAAATAAGGGCTCCCAGTGAACGGAGCTTTGGAGGTGCCTTTTCTTATGTCAAAGCGTCAATCAAAGCTTCAGCCATGAGAGAACCGCAAATGCGTTGAAAGTGTGAAGAAGGAAGATGGCTTTTCAACTCTGGTTGACTGGTTTTTCCCGTACGCGTGAAACAAGCTTGCAATCACGTGGGAAGAGAGAGAACAATGGAATAAGTAACGGTTTCTGTCACAAACTCAAAAGTACCAGTTACTCTGGTGGCTGTACATGAAAAGTAATGCCCCTTGTGTTACACTTCCAAGCAGCCATAAAGTGCATGTCCTGTGTATCAGAACTGAGCAGTTATATCTTGTGTTAGAAAAGGATGAGATTAGAGACACTTCAACCAGTATATCTATATAATGATATCCTGACAGGTCAATCTCACCACCTCAAGCAAAACAACAATTGAAGAATAAAGAGTAAACCAGAGACATTTTATCAGAAGCGTTCATAGTCGGGTCTACTGGTGGATTGGGAGCTAACTCTTGCCAAGTTAATTTCTTCACGCGTGTTAAATAAATCATGTCTGGAACTCCGAAACAAAGAAACTTCTTCAACTGCAGATGTACTTTCAATTATTTAATTAAAAGGAAACTACGGTGGCCTGTTAGGGCCATGGCGAGCTTTATACATTTTAATGTTTTGTTTTTCTTTTTGTATTAAGACAAGTTGTGGTGATAATTTTTATTCCGCTCGTTATTTCTTTAAGTCCGAGATCTCGACTTATAACACGAGATCTCGACTTATAACCCAATAGATAGCTTTCAAGTAAATAAAAACTTTTTTTTCACTCAAAAGCAAAATACAATGAAACAAATAAAAGTCATAACTTAAGGCTCGCAGTTTAATTTACACAGGTTTGAGGTATTTTAAAACAAAGAACTGACAAAAGTTTTAAATTGCTTTGTTTTCTAAACAGAGCCGGGTAGGGTATAACATTAACAGGAAGAGTGAAAACTACAATCAACTGCTTAGCGTAAGTGAAAGGTTTTAATCAATCTGCCATGAGTTTTTTGTAAAGAAGTGTTTGATGGGTTTAAATTAGTTACAACAGAGAAAGGACTGACACGAAATCATCTTTTATACTACAATCGGACGATGGCAAAAACGTTCGTCTCTCGGCTATTAACAAGGGTCTAAGTCACTCTAACATGCAGAAAACAGAATGAAATGAAGTACAATATTGTTCTTTGGTAAATTAAGACTCAAAACAGTTTGTAACTCAAACCAAAAGGTAACTGAGCTGCAGTGTAGCAGCCCATTTTGTTCCATCTGACTATGAGTGGCAATTTTCTAAAACAAAAATTTAGAGCGAGTTTCTTACTTATATAAACCGAAACTAATTTTCTAAAACCGACAAGAATCTTTTTAAAAACTCTGGTTTTTGAGTAGAAGCTCCGATCTCGAGCTTAGGACATATTCAAAAACTCCAACTGCTAAGATACCAACCAGTTGGCTGTTTATGTAAGGTTCCAAACCATTATGCATACCATACAAGATAAATTTGTTTTACAGTTCGTGAACTAATTAACGACCTCCGGCACGACATCTGACAAAATTAATATATAGCACACGCGCGCTTGTAGTTAACTTGGGCAACTGGAGCAATCCCTTGGATGTCTTGACGTCGGTTAGACACAAATTTAACCAGTGACTAAGTACAAATCATTATAGGAAGACTGCGTACTGTTCACAAACCTTGCATGCTCTATTCAGATCGTGAGACAATTTAAAATTTGCTTGATCCATTTGAAAGGGCCGTAAATATCGGCTCCCTGATAGTTTACCTTCAGTGTGATTGATCTGAGATTAGAAAGCAAACAAGTTAATATATTCATGGAAGAACATAAATTATTTGGCAAAACAAAACAAAGCCTGAGACTTGAAATATATCTGACACTCGCTATTTTAGGAATAACTGTTAGAACAACAACCGCTGACAAAACAAACATCATCGCTGCTATATTATTACGTTAAAATCTTGATGTAATGTTCACCTTGCATCATTAGCGTTTGCTCTTCTCTCGGGCCATTTTAAATGTTTGATATTGAAACGAAATTGGGGGGAAAGCTTTATACTCCGGAGAAACACTCTCGGAGTCAAATTATACAAAATGATCTGGGGAGCCTGAGCGCGAGTTCGAATCACGCAGTAAAAACGGGAATGCTGTTAAAATGATATAAAATAAGTTTGTTTTAAATAAAGAAAACCTGGAAACAGAATTTGACTCGTGTTGAGATGACTAAAAATAGCAATTAAAGAAAAATATTATATATTACGACACCGTACTACGCAAACTAAATGTTTTCCTCCGTGTGGGATGACCCTGGGTGTTGATTTCGTTTCAATGCAAAAAAAAAAAAATTGCAGCAGTAATTAAAGAAAAATTGTTGTATAGTTTCAGTGATTTGAGTAGAAAAAGGTATCTTATTTTTGCATTTTTTAGAATTGAAGAACAAAAATTGGTTTATTTTGTATTTGGTCACTAGAGGTAACTGTTGCGAGGGAAGTTTTCCATAAGTTGTGATTCGTCAATAAACACATTGGTTGAAACAGGTGATAAGTTTTCGGTACATTAATTTGCTATTGGTCAGTTTTAAACAGTGTGAAAGGCAGGTGAAAGGGGTCTTGTTTATACTGAAAAAGGATCAAGAAAGTTCTTGATACGAAATTGCCTTAGTTTAAGAAAAGATTAAAAAATGCCCGTTGTAGAACAAGTTCAGGTTGAAATTAATGCTCCGCCAAGTAAAAGTCGACAAGGAAGTCAACTTTCAATGAAGGAACAGATAAACTGCAGTAACTCTTCTGTTCCAGACTTTGGAGAAAGGGTTAGTACAAATCTCAAAACATTGGTTTAGTTTGATTTTTATACAAGCAATATTAACACGAAAAGAACTGATATTTGCAGAATCAGCTTAAATCACGAAAAACCAACACCTCTTTTAGAAATAACAAGTCCATTTAGACGAAATATTTTCAAGCCTCGTTGACTTTATGAAGCTCTTTAATTTGTTTTCTTTGAATACAATTTCAGTTATCAGCGCGCTTTTGTAATGAGTTTGAAAACTTTGACTCTGGAGAAGACGGATAATCAGAGAGAATAATGTTTTTTTTTCGTAATGAGTTGTTTTTCAGTTCAGTTTTAATTTGTTTGGGAATTTCTGCTCAGGCACGTATTAGTTTTCACAATGCACCGGTAATTAAGTTCTAATCCCCCATCACTTTTTTAATGGTCGATTGCTTTATAGAACGCCAGACGGTACGGAAACGTGACTCTCGATTAAAACGCAGACTCTTTCTCACTGTACCTTGCTACAACTATTTTCAAGTCAGTGGCTATTACATTTTCAGAGTGAAGTAAAATTGGTGGAAAATCGCAGGTTCTACCAATGTTTTACGTGTCTGTCTTATTATTTTGTTCGCTTTCATTGTATGTCATCTCGTGAGCTTTCAATAGTTGTTCCTTCTTAAGGTGAAAAAATCTTATCCTCTGAGCTCGAGCTTTCACTCACAACGCTTTGATTTTTGTGCTGTCGAAACCTGTTTCCCTTTATTATAGAAAAACGAAAAATGAGTATGGAAGTTCAAATTTTGTTATACTTTTTTTAAAGATACGGTTGCCACTTATAGTTACACTCATTTAATTCCCTTTGTATACGTAATACAAGTTGGCATATGAAAAATACCTTTATATAAAACGTTAACAGGATTCTATATTAGACTGTGAAAACTGGACAGAGTAAAACATTGTTGTAAGAGTTTTCATTGCATGGTTTGAAATTTTTATAGCTCTTTTTGTACATTGACTCAAATTTGTGATCAGTTTCTATATCACTGATTCCCCATCTGTTTCACACGATTTCACACGATTACACATTAGTGCACAATATTTTCAAACACATTGTATAAAAAATTATATTCAATTGATATCAATATAGTCGGTGAATTCCATGCCATACTTCGTACCAAGTCCAAACTCATACCTGCCTTGCTGTTACTGCAGTAGCCAACCTTCTCACCGTAAATGCGACAGAAAACTGCAATCATTAGGAAAATAGATTGATTCTTTTTTCTTTCCATGCTATAAGTTTTTTTACTGGAAAAAAACTCAATGGCAAAGGATTAAGTTTTTTAAAGTTACAAGTTATTCCCGACCGGACTAAGACTCAGGGTCTTAAAATACTTGAGGAGGTGCTGCCTTTGTTCTTATATCTGCAAACAGTTAAATTTTAATTTTACGTCTTGTTGGATAAGGATGTTAAACCGTAGGCCCTCAGAGACTTGTGTGTTTATGTGTGTTTGTTGTCTGTCTTGTAAAGGGTCTCCATCCATCTTCGTCTTAGAGTGGAATAGAAGGTGTCCTCAATTAGTAGGCCTTTGGCCAGCTAGAAATGACTTGACACCTACGTACATAAACTAAAAGGCATTTTTATTATCTTAAATATATCAATTATCAGTAGAAAACCAATATTTATCTAACAATAACAATATTATATTCTTTTTTTGATATAATTATCATCATCATTTGACTTTTGTCAAGATCTTTGGTGGTAGTTTGATCTTTCAGACATGCATGACCTGCTTCAGCAATTCAGCGTTCAGGCCGGTGTCTCTCGCTCCACTGCATATGTTAAGGGTCTAGAATCTCTTTTTTGGTAACTGAGATACTCTTCAAGGATAGACGTCATAGAAAATTGGTCACAGTGTCCGCAAACCTGGCTCTCCTTTATGAAACGGTTTTAGAGATTGTTGGATTGTCATATGTATATGAAAGGAGCGGGGGTCAGCTCGTCAGAAATCTTGAGTTAAATCCTTAAAGCAGATTGGTCTTGGCGTAGCATAAGCTTTTTATGACCCTTAAAAGAGACCATTTTAAACACATACAAAGTGATTGTCAGATTTTTCCACAGTCCAAAAGGAAGATGGCGTGTCGGCGGGGGAGTCAGTGTTTCTGTAAAAATTGAAATGGAAGCAACTCGAAGCTCGATCACGGAATTATTAAAAGGACGAAATCTTGAAACTAGGTGCAGTGTCGGGACATATTAGCAATTTACATTTTTATAATTCTTCACATGCAACCCTAAAGGAGATATCCACGGCTAAAACATAATGGCGTTTTGCCCAGACACCAAAATGTATACCCCTGCTAGGCAATACGACAAGAATCCCATTCACTTGCGATTTTCCCCAGGTAACGTCACCACAGATGTCTTATTACTATAACAATCTTTACTGATAATAAAGCTAAGTGAGTGTTTTTTACTTTATCTTATACGTTAGGTTTCAGTTATTAACAAAATTGTTCTTTAAACAACTGTTGCAAAACTGCTAGGTTCCAATTTTTTTTTTTTTTTTTTTGCCAAAACTGGTTTGAAAGTTTTCTAGAGTAGCTGCTAGCGTATAACAAAGTTTAGTGTTTCTAGCCATTCAAGATTCTTGACAAGTTCCTTACCTGGCCTGTAAAGTGACGTGATAAATACCACAAAATAAAGCCACACTTTCATGTTGTTTTGATACATTGAAAGATTAATCTGTAGTGTAGAGAAACAAGAAGGAATCTAGATAGCACCGAAGCAAATGTCAGCCATCTCCAAACAGACAAACGCCTTCATCCAAAAATATCATTCGAGCTCAAGTATTGATAGCACAAATGTGCTAATAGCTAACTTGAAGGCACTATATTGGGCACTATGGCCACGTTGGTAACGGACTTTACCCCTTTAAACTACCATAAAAAATAGTGAACTATTATTGCTAGCAGCCACGCACAGCTGTTTAATTCGTGTAGTAGAACGCCAGGGCTTACCCCGGAGCGGGCTAGCTACCTTCGCTAGATCGTTTTAGCAGCTGTTTCGTGTAGTAGAACACCAGGGATTACCCCTGAGTGGGTTAGCTGCCTTCGCCAGATCTTATTAGCAGCTGTTTTGAGATTTCATCAGCATGGATATATATATAGCTAGCAAACAGACTCAGGTTCCCAAAACGAACATAAGTAATGGTAGAAGCGCAACGCTTGTTGGATGTGGCTATAAAGATGAACTCTAGTATAGAAAGCATAGTAATTTAAAGGGGTAAAACCCGCTACCAACGTGAATATAGTGTCCAAAATAGTAGCTTCATATTAGCTACTGGAACGTTTGTGCTATCTATACTTGAGTTCATCTTTGTAGCCACGTCCCACAAGCTTTGCGCTTTCACCATAACATTCGAGCAACGATTAACAATTGACAAACACAGCGTTTGTAATAGTTTAAGATTATTCATGATCAGTGTAAGAATAAGTAACGAATATAATATTAAAGCAATTAAACATACACGGGTTTTACTGCGATTTATTAACTCAACATTTTTTTCTTTAACTTTTTACCGATGGTTTTGCATTTTTTTTTTCAAAAACCAAAAAGCCAGAAAAATGTTTTTTCTAAAGACATTCAAAGATGCATTCAAATGTCAAGCACTTTGCTTTAACTATAATTTTTCACTAAGGCTGATATTTTTTTTCTTTACAAATAGCTGATCTTGGTATTAAGTATACTGAGTAAATGCCAAACTTGAAAAATTAAAATAATTGTTTATTTTTTTGTCCCGCCAGGTTACGTCTATGCTACTGGTGAATGTCGCTTCATGGTGCTACATGTAGCATCTACTAGTGCTGGAAATGCTGTGAAAGCATTTAGAGAGTCACTAATTAGGATTTGCAAAGGGCACACTTTCAGCCACTGTCTGCCATATTGCAATTCTCAGTGGACCCTTTCACACGTGTGACGTCTTAAACTCGCTGTGTAAAATGTGGCATTTCTTCGATATTACCTAACTTTTATAATTTTGAGAATGTTTTGTAGATCAAAACCTGGAGAAAAAGACAATAATAATGTTGTTTTTTTTATCGTGCATGCAAGGTATTTCCTCCCCACCAAATGTTGTCCAACCCGCCTCCTTCCCTTAGAAAAACAGAAGACTTTTTGGAAAAATTGCTTCCATGAAATCGAAATCTTTATGTGCTTTAAATGAATTAACAGAGCATTTACTTAAAAATAATTCGTTACCTTTTCAGGAAGTCCTACTGTAACAACACCAGTCTCTAAAATCAAGATCGTCGTCTATCCAAGTCAAATATTCGAGGCCAACATATATTTGCCTTATAGAAACAGGCGTACGTCTTTGAGATTGCCTTATTTACTTTTAGTTAGATCCATTTTAAAACTACTATTGTTTTCTTAAATTTCATTGGTTGTCAACATTATTTCAGCTGTTATAAAATAATCACTGTAGTCTCAGTGTTATTGCACCCTTTGAGTCAGTTTTTACGCCTTTTTAGTCTGTATTTACCAGCCAATCACAAAAACGATAGTGTAACAATATAAACTACTTATAACTGCTTAGAAAAAAATGATACGGCACATGTGGTCTTTCAAGCTTTTTTTTTTACTTAACCTTACTGTAAATAAGTAAAGAAAGACAGACGATTCTTTCGTTCAAAAAGTAAAATAAGATTAATTAATTGGTACTTGGATTTCAGGTCATGCAAGTTTATCTGAAACAAGAGGCTCATTAAGCCTTTACTCGTGGTACGCGTGGGACCGGGGGCAAATCCCAAATATGGCAGTCACTGAACCGAATCGCTAATCGCGACATGAAGAAAAAAGAAAAAAGAAAAAGAAATCGAACCCAAACGTTGACTCGTGGTACCACGAGTCATTAGGTGACGTAATGCAAAAGCATGACCCAAGTGTGTAATAAAACAGCAGTATCTTGCTTTAAAAAATTGCTGTGTTAGATTGAAAAAATCCATTTGCTTTTATACCCCTAAAATACGAGAAAATTAATACTGTCATGGCCGTCAGCAAAGGTTAAATCGATTTAAAATGACGTCTGCTTTATTTCACTTCACTTTGCTAACACTTACTCTTATGACACATCAGAAAAATAACCTTTGTTGTGACCGGCTTGCCAGACAACTTACCATTGTTAGAAATTTTCAAGATAAAAATCTTTGAGATAGAAATCGTCGAGATAGAAATCTCCGAGATAGAAATCTTCGAGATAGACTTTTTCGCGTGGCCCTGGGACACAATAAGTTCGTGTTCCTTAATGACAATACGAGTTTGCCTGGAGAAGGGTTTAAACAATCCAGCACTAAAATAGCTGTTTTTACTTCTTTTACTGCTATTATTGACCCATTTTTCCTTGATGAAAGTTGTTTTAACTTCTATAGCAAGTTAAAGCGAATTACTGGCCACGAAAAATAGTTTTTTTGCTTTAAGTCGACCGTGGAAGGTGGGAAAATGGCTGGCTTTTCAGCAGAGGAAGGTGAAACGCAAAACACAAACAAAACTCATCCACATTGTTGCGTTTCATACTGAACCGGTGACTCTCGCTGCAACCAAAAGCTCTTGTTCCGTCGCTCTCCAAAGGATACTTCTCGAAGAAATAAATGGATTGCGAAGATAAGGAGTGGGCCTTATTTTAAGTTACAATTTTGAATAGTGCATTTAATTTTAAAAATATTTTATGGTAACTAAAACCCTGGGCATTTTTGCAGATTACAAGTAAGAAAAGTTTGCTCAAGACACTTCTAATTCTGTTAGAACGATAATCGACCAACAAGTACCAAAGATGAAAAAACTTAAAATCCGAGACGTTTGCATCTGTGTTTTCAGTTGAGTTTATTTGAATTTGCCAAGTTTAAGAAAATGCCAATTTGTAAAACAAAAACACCTTTATCAAAATATTAAAGACTCAAAAAAGGACCTTACCCAAAATTATTGCTAACCCCTATCCCAATCCTAAATGATGCATCTCTAACTTAAATGCACTTGTTTCGTTAATATAGTGGCACAAAGACGTGAGGATTGCAATAAACATGAAATCATTGCCGATCACCAAAATTCTCAAGTTGAAGAAGTAGTTTGAGAGGAGCCCACTGAACCAGAAGCCTTGAAAGAAGCCTACAGTGAAGCCCAAAAGGAAACAGCTCAACTTGGAGCTTTAAAAATATTTATAAAATAATTTTTAAAGTACGTGCGTTTTGATTGGTCTACAAGTGTGTTTTCACAGCGCTATGAATGAAGCACGAAAATGGCGTGAGCAATGTGGTTTGACTGTCTCCGAATTTACAGTACGCGCTTCGTATATTGTCTTTCTCTTTGTTAACAATGAAAATAATAATTTTACAAAAGAAATAAAAACTGTTGTCCGTGCCTCCACAGTCTGTTGAAAACCTCAGTAGTGTTTGTGAGAATTCTCGAGCAGGTGAAAACCCTCGACTGCGTCTTGGGTTTTCATTGATCTCCTCTCGAATTATTCAAAACGTTTGCCTCGGTTTTCACCAGGCTATGAAGGCACGGAAAACATGCTTTATTTCTTAAATAAGTTTGGTATTGAAAACTTTTCGAATAATGATGATGACATTATGTTTTACATTGGGTTTCTTTCATGCTTTTAATTGATGAATATTTTTATTTTCAGTTAGCATTTAATTGGGTCTATTCGAGCAATATTTAACCACATGGGCAAATTATTTGTATTTTGTACTGGGGACACAGTCAATATGGGTCGCTAGGGAAATGATTGATAGGCCCATGCCAGATGCGTAGGCATTTTAGATCTACTGGATAGAAATGACGATACTGTCATGGCAGATAAAGGCTTTGACATACAATTAGATGCATGGTGTTTGTAAATAATACAAAATAGTTATATAGATAGAAATAGATAGATAGAAACTTTATTTACGTGTCGAGAAAAACTAACCGAGGGACAAGCCCTCTATTAATAGGGGACACCTACAATATGATGAAATAAATGAATTATATAAATACAATAATTAAATTGATAAAATCCATAAAATATTACAATTTTTTTAGCTAAATACTAAATACTAAAATGCTAAAATTATTTCCGATGAATTATCAACTGTTACACAAAAAACATCCTCTGCATCCATCATCAACAAGAGATGTCAAATCCTTATTGCGCATTCGGTTTCTAAAATCACTTAATGATTTACATGTTTTATCTTTTTTGTCTAGCTTACTCCATAAAATAGGGCCTAAATATCGAAGAGAATGCTTACCAAATGAAACTGTGTTAAATCTAGATATAAAAAAGTCTGAATTTCTTAAACTGTAGCATGAATCACGAGGTTTAAAAATGTTAGTGATGGCTTATTGGTAAGTATTTTTACGTATCTACTGGGGGCCGTCAGAAAATTGATCTGACAACTCTTAACATTAAATGGACTTTCAGGGGGAGGGTAAGGGGGGATGTTCATTGGTTTGGGATTGACGTTAAGAAACAATTGAAATGAGAAAAGCGAATGGAATGGTAAGGGAAAACAATTACTGATGTTTGAACAAGGAGTGCAAAAGCAGCTGTTACCACTATTACTATAATTCACTATTTACTATTCTTGTTAATATTAGTAGTTGACTTTTACAAGTGCAAATGTATGTAGTATTAAACAATATAGACTAGCTGTGGTCACAACGTGTACTAGTTCATCTCCCGAATGCAGAGTACTACTGATTTCATCTAAACGGATGAGACCTGACAAAACAAAATATAATCAGTTTTATAATATGCACGGCACAACGTGTGCCTGTCCTAACGGCCATTTTATTTTCAATAGACAATCTCTGAAGACAGTTATCAGGTCGCAAGTCAAATGAAAATATAGGATTGACATCAAGGGAGAGGGCCTGGGAAGTGGTCAGCTCTTGACGTCAATTTGACGTTAAGCTTTAACAAATCGATTTTCTGGCGACCCTGTGGTTGTATGTCGGCGATTAGTTTCAATGCTCAATTTAGACAGCTCAAGATTAAAATTTTTATGATTATTGCCGTAATTAAAGTAGTGTAAGAAGCTCACGTTTTGAGCATTTATTTCTCCACAATTAATTACTGGGTTGCCTGTGGCAAACCAAAGTTAAATATCGTTTTTTTTGCTGTTTTCCCTGTTAGAAAATGCATTATACTCCAATAAATATCATAAATGGAATGCTGTGTTGGTGTTTCTACAGATACATTTTTACAAATGTATAAGTACTAAACCGTAGTGAAAAGAATTTTCAAACTGGCGTTTTGGACAGTAGCCTTTCTTGGGAGTGAATTGATCACTCACTCCGGTATAATGGATAACGGAGTGAATCATTCACTCCGACGAATGAATACAGTCCGAAGCGTCAGTTTAAAAATTCTTTTCACTATGGTGTAGAACTTATCTATTTTGTAAAACTGTTATACTCTAATAGATTGCAAAGACATATGTTCAGTGTTCGTAACCAACACAACAGCGACCAAAATATGAACTTGAACGGAAGCCGGAATTTACTCATGATCAGATATTACTGAAATTGTCTTCTTCAACGTCATTAAAAAGGACTGTGACTGAACAAAGTGGTATGAAAATAAAGGTAAACTTCAAAATATGATATTGTTTCTCGTTTTATTTTCTTCTATTTTTCTTTCAGATAGGAAGGTAATATTAGTTATCGATTTTATATTTATCATTTGCTGGGCTGTGATTTAAATTTCATGTTTCTTTCAGAAAAAAGTCAAAACGTAAAGAAAACATTAAGTTTGTGCTAGAATAAAGACAACAAAAGAATTCAGCCAGGAAACTGTGAAAGTTTCTCCGTTGTGTCAAAAAAAAATTAATTTTTGCTACGGAATACAGCTCTACATGCAACCTAGTATACGCCGTGTGCAGCGTCTTGTTGTCTAAACAACTTGTTATAGCTAGATGTAATGTGAAGGGTACCGCTGGCCAACCGAACAGTCCCGGTGCAAGCCGCTGACCAATGTAATGTGAGATCCAGGGACGTAGCCAGCATTTTTAAGAGGGGTGTTCCAAATCACCGAAAGCTGTTTGGTCAGTGATAAGTATTGCTGTGAGGTTCCTCTAACCTGATTGACACAGTGAAGGATCGAGGTGTGAGAAGCGGGGAGGGGGATGGGGTTCCGGAACCCCTGGAACCCCCCCTGGCTACGCCCCTGAGATCCTTGCATGTTTACTCTAAGTTATTTAACCGTTCTACACCGTTCAAAATTTGACAAATTCATAAATTTTGTCATTGGCAATGTGCAATGTAATATGATATGCATACAGTTTTGATTTGTTCTCATTTCAAATTCAATTAACTTTTCGATCTCATAGTAATGCCAAAAATACTTCTGAAACAATATTAGATTGAGTGCAATTCGATTAACTTCCACAAATTTAAATTTAGAGTACGTCATTTCAATTTTCTCTTGAACAAAGTTAACTTAATTCCTAATTTTAATTACTCAAAATCTTTCTTGCGTTTTTGAAGCGACTCCTGGAGATGCAAAATACTTTGTATAACTTTAATTTATAGAGTAAAGCGAAAAAGCCAGCATGACAGAAAGACGCGTTTTCGTACCGTGGTTTTTATCAGTCCAATAATGAGCTTATTTGCATGTACTTAATACAGAAAAGAACCCTGACGCCAAGTAAGCTACGCTCGAGTTGATAATTATGTTAAGTGCCGCTGGAACGTCCTATAAGTATGGAAGCGTTAAAGATTAACGCACGTAAAATCAAATTGACGGGCATATTGATCATATTTTCTTTCAAATGCAAAATGAGGAGCTTGGCCACTTTATACTACGTGTCTGATGAACCAATACTAACAGCGCCATCAACCTGAATATTGTATGTGCATCTATGCATACACCTTACTATTTAATCTGAAATGCCGTTTATTTTTGAAGTTGATGTTTTGGCCATGTGAATCGCTAAAGGGTTGATTTGTCAATTCGTAGTTTTTACTACTATATACTACTACTACTACTACTACTGCTACTACTACTACTACTACTACTACTACTAGTACTACTACTACTACTACTACTACTACTACTACTACTATTGCTGCTACTGCTACTACTACTACTACTACTACTACTACTAAGTACTACTACTACTACTACTACTATTACTATTACTACTATTATTACTACTACTACTGCTACTACTGCTATTACTACTACTACTACTACTACTACTACTACTACTACTACTACTACTTCTACTATTACTACTACTACTACAACTGCTACTACAAGCACCACTGAATGTTTCTCGAACATACTATTCAGTAAGTATTACAATAAAACCGACACAATGAACGCCACTATGAATGAATGAAATTGTAAATATGTCATTTGTTTAATGATAGGATAGAGCTGGAGCCGAACACGATCATTGGAGCAAAACGAGGTTTTCTAAAGTTTCTGTTTAACTAATAATGAAGTTAGCCAACAAACTGATAACATAAGAGCATTGGATTTCAGCCATAGGTCTAATGCTAAAAACTTTCGATTCCTACCCCTTATTCTTCTTGTAGTCGGGAGCTTCAACTTGTTTCATGCTCAGTTTATTTTGCTGACGTACTCACTTACCCGCTCAAAAGGTAATTCTGCTTCTTTGAAACTTTTCCCCGCGAGTGTGATAAATTTTTCTCTCTGTCTATATAACATTTAATGATACTAATCGGTGAATTGAGACGTGGTCCTTCCACATGAAAACATTTTATATTGTTGGTATTTTAAACTATAATGTATTGTTGCAGTTGTTTTCTGAAAATTCATTAAAACAAGGGTAAATTTTGTTAACAAGTAAATACTCACATTGAAATTATTAAGGGTTGTCCTGACAGATCACTCGTCTTGTTTTCAAAGCATCAAAACTGTGCAATTTGCCGAGGGCATGTCGTGGAAACAACCGTGAGTGAGCAAAATGTTATTGATAACCTGAGGGCGTGCTGAGTTTTACAATCGAAAGGATTCGGTAGAATGGAACCCTAATGGCTCTTCTTTACCGCTTCAAGGGAACCAAGCTTCATACGAACGAATACAGCCAGTCGAATTCAACTAAAAACAAATTTCTAACTTCTCTTAATAGACTTAATAAAAGCAGCTGTTATTCCCGCATTGCAAGACAAGGAACTGGAGAAACTATCAAAGGACGATAAAAAGCTTCCTTTTTTTTAAATGATTTCATAAACAATGTCTTTGTTACTAAAAGTATATTAACCGTAACGCGAAGAAGGCTTTTATAAACAGCCGACAATTTGAATAAATTATTTAGAAAGGCATTTAGCTCCAGGCGCTGTTTGATATGGACGACGTCGCTTAACTTCTTTGTTAACCGGAAAGCGTTAAAGTTTGGGCATTCAACCAGCAAAATAGGCTGTAAAGTTTCTCCAAATAAGCACCCCCTCGAATAAAAAAAAGGGAGAGAGAGAGAGAGAGAGAGAGAGAGAGAGAGAGAGAGAGAGAAATTTGTTAAATTTGCGAAATCCGAAAAATAGTCGAAAAATAGTTGCATGTTCAATTATTTGATGTTTGCAGCACTAGTTTTCCAGAAGACATTTCAATAAAAGGAAAACATGCTTGAAATATTGTTACTTCAAAAATTATTTTTGAATAACTGATATATTCTTATAACTGTCAGAGGCGCTCCATAAGAATAACTTTTCTATACAGTCTCATTTGAATTGAATTTTTTAATGTAGATGAATTACAAAATGTCTTCTTTCTCAAATTAAGTCTGCAATGTTTTATCAATGAAATTTGAATATTGACAAAATTATACGTTACGGTAATAGTTTGATATAGCAATATTGTTTCTTTAAGTATCGCCAACTTATTGAAAAGGAAATAGATAACTAAGTCCTACCTGTTGCTCCGAAAGACAACGAACTGAAGTTTGTACCTAAGTTCTAAATGCCCGCGGATGTTGTATGTACATGTTGCGTGTTAGTAACGTTGCTTGATGCCTTTCGGCTCTCGGCCCACAATTTACAATTATACCTGCAATGCCAATAGTATAAAGTGCTGCTTATTGTTCCAAAAACAAAACATTTTGCCTGCCTGGCAATGGCAATGCCTTCTATTTTATATGAATTTCAAGTGAATCATATTTATAACTTTCAAGAAACTACTTCTATGATATTGCCATGTTTTTTCAGATGACAAAACCGGCAATTTTCCATGTTCACATTTTTAATGACTCAAGTTCAAAGATTCGCCCGGGGCTTCGTTGTTTGGCTTGCGTGTAGCATATGATTCTTAATAATTTTAGCTCAAACGTTCCAACATACCAACTGTGGCACAACGATCACTATATATATAGAAAAGACACCACTCCTGTCAAGATTGATGTTTGCTAACTAGTTCAACTCTTTGTCAAGATCGATGTTCGCTAATTCAACTTTTTTTGATATTGTTTCAAAAGACACCTGCATGCTAGGAGTTACACACTAATTTGAACGATGTAAAAATAAACTCTCTCCAGTTTTAAAAATGACTTGAACACTCTTAATGAATCTATATATAAGGGAATCAGTGTTAATTTAATATCAAAAAGATTATATTTTAGTTTAATTTGTTTCAAAACCTTAGTAAAAACGGCGCAGAAACCAGCTGTAAGAGATAAAACAATGTGTCGTGGCAGTACAAATATACCAAACTTTTAATGTCAGTTTATATTTTTGTTCAGAAAGATCGATTGAAAAACATAGTTCTATTTGTTTTCACTAATTAATACACATATACCGTTCCTGTACTTTTATATTGTAAGTTGTGTCTTTGTCTTTCTGTGCGAGTTTCATAAAACTTATTAACGAGTCACTGATTGTCGCCCTGCTCAGACACTTTGGCTGCGACAGGGCGCCAAACAGACTGTTATTAAACAAAAAATTGATTTAGAGAGCTATGCAGCTGCAACTAGCGACTGGAACAAGAATTGCTATTTTGTGTAGCAAGTTCTGCCGAAAAGTACAAAGGTTTAAGGCCATCTCCTCTTATTTTTATGTTTAGAGTCGTTTTCAAACCAAAATACAGCGTCGCTCAGTGTCGGGTAAAGAAAAAGTAAAAATAGAAAATTGGCTGTTTATTCTTTTGCGTGCATAATATTCACAACATGTAGCTTTTTAACCTACAATGTTTTTCTTTATCGTAAATTTATTGTTTTTAGCGTAACAACTGGTTAACATATGCCCATATTTCCCATTCTCGCGGAGTTGCGAGGTTAGTGCGCCATGATACTAATGTATTCTTTTGGACATGTTGTGTACATAAATTATGATTTACTTGAGCCATAATATAAAATCAACTTGTATCGGCATGGAATTTACATATATTGATAACTTCTTCTACTTTATTAGCATATATTTTTTTTTTTTTTTTTTTTTGCAAATTTCAAAAATTCTGCGTCGGTCGGACGACTGTATAACCATAAAAATAAGTGGGGATGGATTAACAGACAACACGGAGTTACCGTATATACCAGTTTATAAAGTCAACCCCCATACATGTCATTTAACCAAAAAGCGTTCAAACAATTTCAAATCGTTATTCTAAACTATTCCTTCAGTTTATTTTTTTAGTTGTTCCAAAAAACGCCGTTTGTATTCTCATAGCTATACCTATAAACTGTTTGTTTTCTTAGCTAGTCAACCTCATTCTTTAAAAGAACTACCCAAATAGCGTTCTAACAAAAGCTAGATGAGACTCTACTCAAGCTTTTTCATGAAGAAGCTAAATCCTTTACGAGCGTAGGGGCCCATGGAGCTTATCTCCGGTATCTGTAGTGTTAAGCGGATGAGAGACTTTGACTGCCCCTGGAGGGGAAGCTAATCTATTGCAGGTTAATTAGCTCCCAGCATTTACCTACCCCGGAAAGATAGAAAGCTGAGTTAGCTTAGGCGGAAAAGAAAGTTGCACAAATATTCCAATTTCGGCAAAGCCAGGCATCGAACCGGGAACCAGAAGGCAGAGATCTTACCAACTGCGCCAACCATGCCCGCCCTTTTGATCAATAAACTCGTATCTAAAAGTACGTATACCTTGTTTTTGTTTCGGCCCTCAGGCCGAAACGCTACTAAGATCAGTTTGGTAACCCACAATGTTTAGCATTTTGCTGTCAATCATTTTTGGTCGCATCGAATCAAACTTTACTTTTGTATCACGAGAGTGTTATTAGCCAATCATAAATGGAGAAGGATATCTCTAAAGTTGATCACCAGGAGAAAGCCGCGAAGTTTTGGGGAGTTTAGTTAGCGGTAAGTGTTGGGATTTTGATGAAGATTTAAGCAAAAATATCATTCATGACGGTGGATGAAATCCATAACAAACAAAGGCATATACATGCTACCAAACGTAATTGCGTGACGTTACTAACAGACACCAGACACTTTGCACTACGCACCCAACAGTGAAAATTTTGACACGAAAGTA
>JAOBBB020267921.1:0-11029 GCA_025331005.2 Zoanthus gigantus | reverse complement strand
TTTAATTTTTCGTTTATAACTTTGTGAGTCCAATTTGATCATTGAATTGATCCAACGTATACCGGCGGAATTGTTGTTCCGTGGTGATTCATTTAAAAGTTCAACTATTTTGTAATACTGAATAGTTTCATGAAGGTAAAGGCAAAGGATAGTTTAATATTTTTGTTTATTCAAGTACTTTAAGTTTGAGAGCATGTTTATTGTGGTCTTGTCCACTGAAACAACACAACGAGCGACAGAAAACCTCACTTTCTTCAGTAATATTACTTTCTGTCACGTGAGGAACCTTTGTGATCCAATGATCACATTTGTCGAAAATTCATGTGTACAGAATGTAGAAATCACGTGTAAGCTTTTTTTTCGAATGTCGAGTAATTATCGATCGATTTTGGCTGAACAAAGTTGAAGCAAGAGTCGAGCTCTATCGTCCAAAATAGGTTGCGTGCTCCTTTTGTTACCCGCAATAAACTAATTGATATAAAGTATCCCTGTTATCTACTAAGATTTATCTACATTTCTGTGAAATTTTGTTTTTGTTTTATGCAAAAACGCATTTCGCATCCATGACCTAGGTACCGATCTTCTTCCCAAACTAGCAATCTTTTTAAAAAATGTTATAGTTTTATGATACATTGTGTTATGCCAATTGCAATAAAATGTTTTGTTAAAAATTGTCTCCGTCATTCCACTTACATCAGTTTCCACATAAAGCCCCTATTAAAACGCATTTTCTTTGTTTGGTTTGATATCATACTTCAGTATTCTTATTTTTTGATAACAAACGATTGGGAGTAACCACATACGCTCTTTGAGCGACTTTAATTATTACTTTGGCGCACAATAACATTGCTTCCTTGCTCTGTTATTTTAAGTTCGTAACACTCGGTACCAGGCTACACATAATTAAGGACACAGAAATACCATGACACGTAACGCACTCTTGATCATGAATAATAATTTTATTTACACTTTTTGCTAAACGAATAACAAATACGTAAAAAATGAAATATATTTATACCTAACTATATCTATCTCAGATGAACATTGTTCTACACTCGTCCAATACATTCCTTTTACTTTAAATTCAAATTTTAATAATTTATCTTTGACATTATCATCCCTTGACAATTAAAAAATAGAAATGTCAAAATATTTCAAAATTATTCAGTACATCCTCAAATGATCATTTCGATGAGCACATACAATTATAAACTAATTGATATAAAGTATCCATAATAATTTAATAATAATAATAATAATGTAAATTAATAATAACAATAAAATAATTTAATATAATATTAAATATTAGTCATCCCAGCTTTATATATAGTAACCCTTGGTAATTAAATTGTTCCGAAATTCCTGTTAGACATCTATCATAACAATCTGTACAGAGAGTTTGAACGTGCCAAAGTATGCGCTCATTGAGCGACTTTAATTTTCTCCCGGTACTCTGGTTTTCTTCCAACAGCAAAATCAACTTCTACTCCTGTTCCCTAATTAGTAATAAGATTTTAAAAGGCTTTAGTCGTTCAACTAAATCACTTATGACGTCACTGTTCCCTTTGACTCGGACAAACTTTAACTCTTTGTCAATTTGCAATCAACCACGTCTTTTACTTTTTCAGCTGGAAAATAATTTTCAGAATTTGCTGTCTTTGTAAAAACAGAAAATTCGAGTCCCTGTCTACCGTATGGACAATTTGTCAATAGATAATTAAGGTTTTTAAAATAGCATTCCATTCGATTTACATATATTACTGAAAATTACATTTGCCTAATCTCGTTCCTAGATGGTTTCTCTTCTCTGCTTACTCGGAGATTGAAGCGCGCGAGGACATCAAGGAACAAGATTAACATTTCCCAACTCACTTATAGTAGTTGCACAAAACAAAACAAAGACAAAAAGCCAGGCTTCAACGATTTTTTGTAATGAACTAACTTGCAAAATACAAGTTCTTATATCTTGGCATCAAATTTCTTTTAATACCGTTATCACAAGTACAAGTGTGACAGTGACCTGTCGGCTACATCTGTCACGTCGCTATCAGCCTCGTTTTGATGATATTTTCAATTTACTTTGGCGGGGAGAAAATTGGGTAACTTTCTACTTTAGTTTCAAAATGGCCGATAGTGAGTGTGTCTGATATAGTTATAGGAAGTTGCTACCATTGTATCTTGATTAATCATCTTTTGCATATAGAGAAACTAGGATAAATGGACGTTGATCAGAACATGAGTCTAATCAAAAACCATTTCACTACCGAGCACTGAATAGAACTAATGAATCTAATGACAGTAGTATGGGAACTTCCGTGAACGAATGGGACGGTGACAATTCAAGATCAAACGCTCATGATAATCCGGCCTTGCGACGATCGTGGAGTTGGAGAAGGAGAGAAGGATTGGTGAGGGATTTTATTCTTAATTATAAATTTGTTTGTAATATTAAAATTTGATTTGCATTCTGGTTAGTTTTGATGCGTGATGTCACAATACGAATGTCAACAACTCTATAGTATAAATGACTGATCTTTTTAGAGCTGTATATATATACGTATATATAACTTCAGATTCTTATGTCGCACTACCTTTATGCACTTGTACATTTCCACGAATTTTTACTCCATTTCTTTTTTTTTGTCACGATTTTACCAACATATAGCGTGCTTCCGCGTGCTCCCTGCAGTCCAAGAGCTGAATCTAAATTGATCATAAGTAACAACTAAATTAGAATGCGTTTCTTTACAATATTATTATAATTATTCGGTATTATTTTAAACTAGTGAATGTGGCAGTTTTATTTGTCTCCGTCGTCATTCAGTGGTCAAGGTTGCTATCTTAATAAAAAAATAGAAAATTTTAATTTATTTCATAACAGACATTACTGTTAATTTATTTTATATTTATCTGTTGCCATTTACTTTCATTTTCTTTGAGGAAACTGTTTTAAACTGCGATGCTTTAACTTAAAGCAATTTCCTGCTAACTAAATAAGGATAGGACCACATGGATTAGCAGTTATGAGAGCTACCTCTACATAACTCAGGTTTGATCATGCATCATTACCTTGAATCAGTTTATTATAATTAATACAATCAAGGTAACAAAGCTTAACAATCACTGTTTGTGTAGGCTGGCTAGAACAAGATACATTTTCACCTGTGCATATAAATTTTGGTGGCTGCATTAAAACAGAACTTTGCATTTAATATATGTCTCAACATTGTGGAAGGATGCCGAGATTTAGTGAAATGAAGAGGAAAAAAAAAAAAGGTTTCTGAAAAGCCAATCATCTTATGACATGGGGTCAGAGACAGACTCCCCAGAAATGTTTGAACTTTAGGTCTACAGATTAGTGATTTCCAACAGTTTTAAAAGGGGTTAAAGTTCTACATTTGGTCATATTCTGCCTACAGTAGTTAAAATTTTATATATAAGGGAGTCGGTTTGACTTAATTTATGTAAAAATTTATATATTATAACAAAGACATGCCAGTTTTAAATCAGTTTTAACTCTGAAGGTGATCTTAAAGATTGAAAATTAACATTTTCAATTTTAATTTTGGACGTACCAGTTTTATCTACAGTTGAATATATATAACTACAGTTTGTTTCACACCTTTGAAACAATCTTTCATTAGGAACAACCTAAAGAGATTTTTAACTAATTACAGTAAGTGAGAATTTTAGACTAAGCTCTTTGCTTCCTCTTTAGCCTGAGAAAATTCTTAAAAACAGAAGGAAAAAAACTCTTCTGGACAATCAGCTTTTCCCTTTCTTTTTCATGTATTTAAGGGTTAGAAGTTAGAAATTTGAATGTGCATAAAAACAGTATAGAAATTGTACTCCCCAAGAAACTTGAGATGGTGTTTGTGACACAGTGTAAGCAACGATGCTACAAGCAATATTTAATTGTGACAGTCAATCATAACGTCATTGTTTACAGCACAGTATAAACTCAGTCTCAGGTTTTAAGAATCTTTGTGGTTATATCAGCCATTCAAGCAGTACAGAAGAGATGCCTGGGGAAAAAAACTTTCAGGCTACAATAGAACTTGAACCCAGGACCTCTGCAGTACTAGTGCATCACTCAGACTAACTGAGCTTTGAAGTCACAGATGGAAACACAAGCATTTTTAGTGGGTCCATCAGTACCACTCTAAGGTATATATCGATTGGTAAAATCAAGTTTTTATATGGTGTTAGCAACATAATTATGAAGGACCTTTACCTTAAATACTTAAATAAATAAAACCTAATTTAGCTGAAGCTAATGACTAGGTATGGTGATAGGTTTTATAATCGCCTGAGGTGGCCAGGGACCCGAATGGATCTTATTGCTGGCAGGGCGTTAGACTTGAATATTTCTATAGTTGGAGCACCTGCCACTTTGGTTGAGAGCAGGTTCCAAGTTCTGACTGTCCTACCTACACATAGAACAGCCTACAAAATAGAACAACACCATATTGTCAATTGAGACTCCTTATTGTACATTGGGTCGATGTGCCATTTTGGGCAACAACAATTCAAACAGTATTATATTAGTACTAATAAAAATGATTATGTGATATTTCTTTGTGTGATCAACAGAAGGACTATGAAGGGGATATTGATCATGAGACTCTAGAACTACTTTCCCCAGAACCTGAGGTATGATGAACGTAAGCATTTTCAAACCAATGTCAATATTAATATTAGATGACGTTCATTTTGTTTAATTACAGATAAAGTAATCTTTGCAGATTAGGTTCTCCATGCAGGCACTTTAATCCAATGCTTCTACTTACATTTGATTCTGAAATTTTGTGGAATGGTCAATAGGTACAAATATACTAAAAAATTAAGTTGGTATTAATTTATTAGATATTTTATGTGATGGAAATAATAGTTCATATTTTGTACGAAAATTCTTGATTTTGTACCAGAATGCACTGCAAATCAGTCGACCATGATGCACTGCAAAGCTGAGTCGACCAGATTGCCCCACTTCCCAATTAGTTTAAGTTACAAATTAGTTGTCAATACTTTTAACTGTCAAATGATTTAACTGACAGCTGTTCAGCTTTTTATGTATTATGTTTAAAAGTTCATAACAATTCATATTCCTTACCAATATAGTTATGGAGTGTAATCTGCTTTTTATAGCAATAAATGCATTATTGCCACATCATCGAATCGGATTCAATCTTGCAAATAAAAACATCCCATAAATAAGAGTTCATCTTTTTCATTGTTTTAAGTTTGATAACTTCCACACAGAATTTTCAAGAAAATGATAGCATACATAATTTTCTTAGGCAAGGACCAGTCATCTATGATTATCTAAGAAACTCAGGCCTTTAGCATGAGTACTCCCATAGGTAGCCCATATTGGTCTATGTGAAATTGGGCTCTATGTCTCTTTCAAGCATACAAAACCAACTTTTACACCTCTAAAGTTTCATGATTTTGTTATTTTCTTGAAATGCTTAATACAACTTACATGTACCTCAAATATTCATATAATTTAATTATACTTCTGTTAAACTATAATGAATAAATGATTGAAATTGTAAACTAAACTTAGTTTTGTGGTCAGAGTAGCTGAATGTTGTGGTATGACGACAACAAGCTTCGTTAATTGTTAGTTTGAAATTAATTTGTATCTTGCTGAAGTTTTTGAAAAATAGTGATTTCCTGATTAATACATTGGTGTTTTGTTTCCTTGACAAAAGGGAGATGATGGTTTAGATGTAGACGTTGAAGGATTGTCGTCGCAAGAAGCATATAAGAGATTACAACATGCAATTAGAGAGGAACTTATTCTATTCAATCTCAGGAATAACATCCACTGGTCACAGGATCTTTTGAATGTTCTGAAATGTACATATCATTCATCTATTAGTTGGATTAGTTTGGCTTTTCTTGCGTTTGAGATTTTGGCCATGTTCATCACATACAGTGTCACCAGTACACAAAGGTTTGATTAAAATTAAGTGAATGCTTTTTTTTATCTTCATTTACTTAGTACATTATTCTAATTAATTTTAATGTTTTGTTTCATTAGACTTCATCTACCGTTGGTTGAAGGAATTTTAGTATTATTGATGACAGTGGGTAATCTTTTTCTGTGTGTGAGGGAGGAGAGACTTAGGAGAACTGAGATGGTCAGGTGTACCCAACATCTGCTGGATCACTTTGATGGTATGCAAACATTTTAGTTACCTCATTTAAAATCAACACAAGAGCAGATGAATATCTGCACAGACATAACTAGAATGCTGCTGAAAATAAATAGCAAAACAGTTACAGTTACAGGCAAAACTGTTCCCATGAGGATATTTATTTATAACATTTTGTTAGGTTCAGTGATTGTTTTTTCGAATAAGTTATTTACATACTTACTGTTGAGAATGACTACAATAAGTGGTTGAAATGTATAGTTTTTGTGGCTATCTGCTTCATAGCAGAAGCCACTATGTCACGACCCGTGTCTGTCTGTATGTCTGTATGAGTGAACTTGTACACGCTGGTTTATATGTAACATAAATTTCTAAACGCTTGTTGTAGTGTCTTATGTAGCACAATAGGTAAGGCACACGCCTTGCAATCGTTAGGTTGCCAGTTCGATACTTGGTGGTTGACCTTTTTCTTCTTTTTTTTCCCTCCTCTCAATTTTTTCTTCTCTTATGTTTCTTCCCTCGTTTTTTTTTCTTCCCTTATTTTTGTTATAAAAATTATTTTAACAAAAAAAATTTATTAGTTATGATTTTATTCGTTCTATAAAAAAATATTGATAGTAATATGTGATTTTATTCCGCCCATGAAATGCTTTTATTTAAGAAAACCTCAAATTCTTTTTTTCCAAATCATGAATAGCCTACTTGAAGGCGTGTGTTCAAACGAACAACTAATTCGCATTTCGGTGCTAGTCATGTTGATTGAGTGAGTGAGTAGATGACCACGACCTATATGATTACATACATTGGCTCAAAAATAGTTAAATCAAGCGATGTAGCATAACTTACAGTAGAGGTGGCTTCGAAAATAGACATTAAATCATGTAGGGCTATAGAATGAAATATTGTCGCAGCCTTAAAACTAGTTTGAAGAAGCAGTAGCCACATGCAGTCCTCGACTGCCTATTCTTGAAAATTATTTTCAAATAATACAAAATTATTCAAATAAGTTATTTTTTCTGTAGTATCGTACAATAAAAAGTATAATTGAAAGAATTTGTTTTTTGCTAATACCTTAAATTACTTTCTAGTCAAGAATAGGTTTCATTGGAGCCAATACTTATCTCCACTTTTTATAGTGTTTAGGAGGTAAGAGTCTGACTTCCCATGGACAGGACACTAAATCTATTATGGGTTGGCTTCCAGTAGATGCTGGTATTCATTTACTCTCGGTTGAGCCCAGTAGCTTGTGACTCAAAGGAAAAGATTTTATCAACTTAGCCCATAATGCTTCCTTTTATAATTCATAGTTTTAATTGAAATTCAGTAGTTTATCAATTGCATTAGAACCATAAACAAAATTCAAGTCTATCATCATCATCTTTGTTTAACATCCCTAGTTTCCCACTCCTGGGGTTGGAAGTGACAGGAGTTGCCTCCACTGTTTTCTATCCTCTGCCATATCTTCAAAATTCAAGTCTTATCTTTGTCCATTTTATCATAAAATAAATAAAACTTCCTCCTATAGATTATTGATGACTATAGTCAAAACAATTTAAAATTTGGTATTAATTTTATTCTTGTCTCTTTGGAATTAGAATAAATGTGTTAAGGGGTGTTAATAATATTGAAAGTTTGGTTGTGGTCACTCAAATTCTTTTTGTATAATAAAAAAAAAACAGTTCCTGTTGTTTTGATAAGATCCATGAATTATGGACATTTAGACTGACAACAACACATTTCTTTAATTTATGTTGATTTATGGTAATGTGCAATGAATGTAACTTTGCATTAACCACAGACTTAAAGAATTAATTAAAATTAAGCAAGCACGAATGGGAACTCAAGGACAAAGGCGCGGAGTTTACCCTGAGTTGGAAGATCATTGCTCGGGCCCGCATGTATGCCAACACAACAAAACGGTGCAACCTCTGTTTAAAAGAGACATTTTTTATCATTTGTAGGCCCCAATTGTGCACTTTGAATAGACGCAATGAACTCGTAAGTGCATACCGACATGGCACTAAGTATTAACTGAAGAATACTTAATTTGATTTTATGCTAATTGATAAATTTATTTTAGCAGCTTCTTTGGATTCTGTAGTTTGTACGCCTGATGAGAGAGAACTTGTGTTCTCTCGAAGCAAGTTTGTAGCGTAGTGGGCAGATTTTCATCCTTTAATCTTAGTCATATAGGTATTAGCTCCCTTGTGTAGAGCACTCTACGGTTAAAGAAATAATTCACTCGCCATTTTATATATATATATATATTCTTTCAGTAATTGTTTGGCGCTTAGATTTTTCCCTAAGAGGTTAACTATTTGTAATTAATAAATTAATTCTTTGGAAAAATTACTACAATATTTAGTTTAGAGAAATGTTTCTTTCAAAACATGCTGACAGTTATAAACCATACAAAACTAACTCATTACAAGAAATATAAAAACGAAACACAACGCTTCGTGGTAGGCTATATAGTCAGTCATTCTTACACCCGCTCTACCTTCAACCATAAGTGCGGTATCTCTGCAACAACTGTTGGATTTGGGAACAAGTAGAAAATGATACCCTCTGACGTTGTCTTCGAGTTTCTATGTACAGAACAATATGTATATTTTGTAGGTCGGACGTCACTTAATTTACCTTTGACTGTCAATCAAACATTTGCTGTTTAAAATAAAATTCTAGTTGGACTTTTATGTAAGTCATTTTGAAGAATATCTCGATTTATTGAAACAATTCATGATCAAAAAAATGTGATAATTTTTTTCTTGATGTGCAGGTACATTATGTTTGGATTAGTCATTTTATTGTTTGCCTTTTCTTATGATCTTAAGATTAAAATAACATCACTATGGTTTTTGATGAATTGTAGTCTACAAAATGCTGTTTGCTCTCTCGACCAGTCTTTGGTGAAGACCAAGGTTTCCATAACTTCCATAACATCCCCACAACACAATGTCACCAAAAGCAAAGGGCTTTTACACTATTTCCCAGTCTTCTGTTGCTACCTGAGTCCCATGCATTACATGAACATGACAGGCACTGGAGCCAAAGGTTCAGTGACACTGACCGAGTTTGAACACCAAACCTGGCCTTGGCTCATGATACCAGAACTGAGTCAAACTTGCCGAGTCAAACTTCGTACGCGAGTAGATAAAGGCGAATAAGAACAACTCGAAAAACTTGTGGAAGGCCATAAGGCGCTGCATCCCTGCTCGTGACATGGCGAGGCCAACCTACAATAAGGAAAGATCAGTAATTGCTAAAGAGTTTAACGAATTCTTCACTTCAGTTGGAGAAAAGGCAGCAAAGAAGTCAGAAAAGATTGCACAGATTCACGCCCTTCCAGCAAATACTAGTGCAACCGAGAACAGGAATACCAGTAGCACATTAGAAATTAACCAGTTTTTCTTTAGAACAGTATCCTGCAAAACTGTCCAGGAGATTGTTTCAAATATGCCTAAGAACAAAGCCCCGGGACCTGACAAAATAAGCCTGAGATTCATAGCAGATTGTTTGCCCCACATTATTCAGTCAGTCACAGACCTAATAAATACAAGTCTTGTGGAAGGTACGTTTCCACAGGCATGGAAAGAAGCGGAAGTGACACCAATACCAAAGAACGAAGACCCTGATGAAGCGTGCAACAATCGTCCAATCTCTTTGCTTCCGGTTCTGTCCAAAATATGTGAACGTGTCGTATACCAGCAGTTCTCAGAATATTTAACCGAAAACAATCTGCTCTCAAATAACCAGCACGGTAATAAACGGTATCACTCAACAGAGACTATCTCACTGGAGGTAACGGATTATATACTTAACGCCATGGACCGGAAAGAAGTCACTGCTATGGTCCTATTAGATCTGAGTAAGGCATACGACAGCATAAGCCACTCCCTGCTTCTATCAAAGCTCAAACGCTTAGGCGTTTCTGGTGTTCCACTAGAATGGTTTAAGAGCTACCTATCTAACAGGACCCAGCGGGTCAGAATAGAATCAGTGCTGTCAGATCCCATGCCAGTGAGGAATGGTGTACCACAGGGCTCAGTATTAGGGCCTTTATTATTTAGCATTTACACCAATGATCTTTCCTCTGAATCAGCAAACACAAGCTTGAAAGTAAAATCATTTGTTGATGATACCAAAATGTACATTGCTTTCAAATTGAAGAATCTAGAGGACAGCCTAAAGAAAATCGAATCAGACATTACCCAAGTAGCAGGATGGTGCTGCTCGCACCAGCTTTTGATCAATCCGGACAAGACCCAATTTGCACTGTTTGGAGTTAACCAACTGCTCCGCCATGCACAGGAAAACATCGAACTTAATTTCCTCGGTGAAATTCTGACGCCGGCCAACGACGTGAAGGACCTTGGCATAACCCTTGACCAAGCCCTTACCTACACCAGTCACATAAGCAAAACAACATTGGCATGCCATCACAAACTGCTGCAAATTAGAAGAGTAAAACACCTGTTTGATAAGGAAACACTAGCGCTCACGATCCAGTCCCTCGTCCTCAGTAAACTGCTCTATTGCTCAACTGTCTGGTCGAATACAAGTAAATCTAACATTCTAAAACTGCAACACGTCCAAAACTTTGCCGCTAGAATAGTGACCGGAGAACCTAAATTCTGCCACATTACCCCTATACTGCAAAAACTATCCTGGCTCCCTATACCTGATATCCTCTACTTGAGAGAAGCACTTATGACTTATAAATGTATTCACAACCTCGCCCCACAGTCACTATCAGAAAAACTCAGATCTCGCCAAATTAAAAAAGCGTACAACACTCGAAGCAAGCAAGACTTATACACTCCAAGAACAAGGACCGAAGCTGGAAAAAAAACATTTCTATACCG
>JAOBBB020267832.1:0-11030 GCA_025331005.2 Zoanthus gigantus | reverse complement strand
GAAGAATTTAAGTTCCAAATTCCAAAAGTTTTTCAGGATCCGGGAAGAAAAGTTCCAAATTCCAGGAGTTTTCCAGGGTCCTGGAAGAAAAGTTCCAAATTCCCGAAGTTTTCCAGGAATTCCGGAGCAGTAAGCACCATGGTATGCAGTAATTGCAAAAGAGATGGCTGAAAATTCAGACATCATCAGGATTCGTACCCAAGACCTCTGCGATAATGGTGCAGTACTCTTACCAAACTGAGTTATGAAACTGTTGGGTGCAGGTTAATTTTAAGCAGGCAGAACAACATACCTTACATCTGCACTGTCCTTCACTTCGATCATCAGAGTTGAGTACTGATTAGGAGTGTAGCTCAACATCGAGGTATCACTGCTGCTTTTCCCTGTTGTAAAGTGAAACAAGACAAAATTTTACAGTTTGCAAAGATCAGGAATCTATTTACAGCGTTATGGAAATAACAGCAAGGTAATGTATAAACTAAAGTTCTTGTTGAAAATACAAAGCTTTGGGCTATAGGGACACTTTCTTAGAAAATCATAGGCAGATCAAAGATTTTTATCAAAGGTTTATCGGCCATAAATATCTCCTGCATTACAATGTTTTATTTATCATGTTTACTCACGTAGATTTGGGCGATCAAGGTCTCCACCATGGAAGGAATGTCTCTCAGGTCTTTCCCGCTCTAGAGTTTTGCTTTTGTCATGAAAATCACCTTCAAAGCTTGTATTTGGTGTCACCATACTTACAGGGCGTTGCGTTTTATGTTTGGATTTGGGTGGCGTTACAATCTCAGGCAAAGTGTCTGTATTTTCACTGACATCCTCTGTACGTTTTTCAACAACTTCATCTGTTGGGGACGAAGACAGCTCAGGTTGGGCATCTATTACTGGTGTTGCCTTTTGCAGTGGAACTTCGTCTACTGGTTGAGTTGTCCTAACTTCCTCTACCGTTCCGCTCTCTGCCGTTTGCTCAACAGAGTCGTCAGTCTTTGGAACATCGCTATCTTGAGTAAGCAAAGCCTGCTCTGAGATCACCGTGTCTGCAGCTTGTTCATTTTCTATGTCTGAATTAGCTTTTTTGCTACCTCTTGATTTTTTTGACTTGAACGACCATCTCGAAGGTTTTGCTTCTGGTTCAGTATGACCTTCCTCTGTAACACTTTCTGATACCGGTTCTTGTTCCTCTGGTTTCTGTTCTGCTTCCTCAGCAGGGGCATCCTGTTTGGTCTTACTGCTCTGTCGACGTCTAAACCATTTCCTGTTAGCTTTGGGTTCAGTGACCTGTTCCCCATCCTCTTTTAATGGTTCACTAGTTTCATGCTGTTCCACATCTTTTGCTTCTTCCTGCTTTTCTTTTCTGCTTTTCCTCAGGCTGTAACGCAAACTGAATCTCTTTTTTGTTTTACTACTTGAATCTGGTTCCTGTTCCTTTTCAAGTTCTTGCTCTTTCTTTTCCTCGACATCCTCTTCTGGCTCTGGATCAAGTTTTTGTTCAGGTTCGTCATTCATTTTAACTTCTTCACTGACTTCCACAGCAGCCTTTCCTTCCTCCGCTCCTTCATCACTAGGTGAGCCAGCATCAGGCTCTTCAATTTGTTCTTTCTCTTCAGCAGTTACTTCGAGGTCTTCCGATTTCTCGTCCTGCGAGATGGAAAAAACAGTAAAAATTAGATGTCATGGAAATGTAAAGGTAAAGGTTTCTTTATTCAACGTCGGTAGCTCCGTCAGTTCAAAGAACTGTTATCAATGGAAGCCGACAGTGCATCCTTTAGCAGCAGGCATGTAGCGCAGTTGGTAAGTGCGCTGCCTTCTGTTCTGGAGGTCCCCAGTTCAATTCTCAGTGACTCCAACGTCTGTTCCAACTTTTCTCTGATCTGTGTAGCTGTAGCTTCAAATACCCGTAAAATGGAGCACTGACAGAGGGAGGGGGTAAAGGGCGCACCTTTGGCTTCCATTGATAACAGTTCTATGAACTGACGGAACTACCGACATTAAATAAAGAAACCTTTACCTTTTACCCCCTCAGTCTGTCAGTGCTACATTTTACGGGTATTTAAAGCTACAGCTGTACAGATCATAGAAAAATTGGAACAGACGTTGGAGTCACTGAAAATCGAACTGAGGACCTCCAGCACATAAGGCAGCGCACTTACCAACTGTGCTACTAATGGAGGTAAAGATAAACAGCTTAAAAACCACTGAGCTAGCACAACAAGCAATCCTTCTTTAAGGAAACACCCCAGGTACACTACTCCTGAAGGAATTCAGGTTAAAACGTACTTTGCATCTAAACCTTATCTACATTAAGCCTACACTTTGCTCCAATCTAATCGTAAACAACAACTCTTTTAGACCTGCAGCTTCCTCGAACCTTAAATCTAAAACTGAACAACAACCAATCTATATTTTTTAAATCTACAACCATGACTTTAAACATTAACCCTGGACCAACCAACACCTCCACTGAATGCCATAGCCATACTCAACCCTCGACATTAAACATTAACTCTGGACCAACTGACACCTCCCCTGAATTCCATAGCCATACTCAACCCTTGACTTTAAACATTAACCCTGGACCAACCAACATCTCCACTGAATACCATAGCCATACTCAACCCTCGACATTAAACATTAACCCTGGACCAACTGACACCTCCACTGAATTCCATAGCCATACTCAACCCTTGACTTTAAACATTAACGCTGGACCAACCTACACCTCCCTTAAATGCAAAACCATACTCAACCCTCGACTTTAACCTGAACAACAACCCAGCTTGGTTTGATAAGAGACAGCCCCCTAAAGTGTTAATAAAAAAAAGTAACCTGACCCAGATCTATAAATAATAACCTGAAACCCATTTTCCTTCGGAGGAAGGGATATCACAAGGGCACACGCTGGGTGATCAAGTGCTGATACCTCAAGCTCTTCAGCTTCATACAGCTCAATCTCATGTGCAAGGTCATCTAAGCTGGTTTCAAGGTATTTGCTAGTGCCCAACACATAGCCATTGAGTGATGTCTCCTGGTACCCATTGATCACAACATCTGCGGCTTCAACAGAACCATTCTCTGAAAATAAAAATTATATTTAGTATATAAGTAAAGAAGGCAAAAAAGCAAGAAAGAAAGAAAGCAAGCAAGCAAGCAAGCAAGCAAGCAAGCAAGAAAGAAAGGAAGGAAGGAAGGAAGGAAGGAAGAAAGAAAGGAAGGAAGGAAGGAAGGAAGGAAGAAAGGAAGGAAGGAAGGAAGGAAGAAAGGAAGGAAGAAAGGAAGGAAGGAAGGAAGGAATGAAGGAAGGAAGGAAGGCAGGCAGGAAAGGAGGCAGGACATAACTTACATGCAGCTATATAAAACAATTTCTTAAACCTGATTGCAAAAAAAAATCCACATGTATATTGATGAGTTAACATATAATATTTTCTAAGTCCTTGGGTAAAATAACATTTTTGGCTCAGTTAAAACATTTCAATAGAACGAAATAAAAGCTGCCTCATCTTACCTTTATTTGAATTCTCAATCTGACTTTGAGATACACCAACAGTTTGCTCAACAACTGAAATTAAAATAGTATTCTTCTAAATCATAATAATAAATTTAAAAGAAAAATCAATAAAAGCAGTTTCTTTAATTCAGCTGGACATTGAGATAACATTGGTAGCAAGCATTACACCTTACAGTCTACCATAAATGTTAGTGAGTCCAAATGTTAGCAGCCGTGGACAGCTATCATCATGACATAGCTACCAAAGAGACCCAGGTTCCCATGAGAAGATAATCATGGAACAAAATGAAGAGGTAAGCAAAAGAGCAAATGACAAATGCCAGCTTGTACGAAATATCTGAAGTCACTAAATTAGGCTTTAAGGCAACACTGGTAGCAGGCACTAGCCCTTACAATCGACCATTAATAAGACTGAGCAGAATGTTAGTAACCATAGACAGCTTCCTCATCGTGACATAGCTACAAACATGCTCGAGTTCCCCATGATAATCAAAAACAGTACTTAAAGGTATAATGTTTGTGGGAAGTGGTCAGAAAAGTAATTATAAATTGCAAGTGTGGTAGTACTGATTACTTATAGTCACTAACTGGTAAGAGGCATTCTGAGCGTACAGTACGGCTTGCGAGAAAGGTTACACGTCTCGTGAGGATCGAGAAATGAGTTACGAGTGCCTCGTAAGATGAGAGGCAAATTAAGAAGTCAAAATAATGTTGACTCGCATCATGCGTAACGCGAAACAAACAAGTCAAAATGAATGTACAAGTTTCTGACAAAAGAAAAACAATCTATTTTGTCAATGAAATAACGACCAGAGATGAGTTAATATACAGTTTCTTGGTAAAAATCAGACGGATAAAATTACTCAGTCAATGCAAACATGATGTATGTTTAGTTCATTCAAGTACAATGAAACAAACAGCAGTTAAGAATTTATATAGTAATTTATGTTGTTCCTGTTGTTGAGGGTTAACTTTGAATTACTGTATTTGCCAATTATTACAAATCAATAGGTCAAAAAAGACACTTTTCCTACTGATTACTTATAGTCACTAACTGGTAACAGGCACTCTGAGTGTAGCTAGATTTAAAAGGGTGGCCAACATAGCCTTTATAACTTTCAAGGTGGGATGATACAAAAGTCAAAAAGGCCAAAGAAAGACTTAGAGCCAAAAACTGCACACCATAACATAACTTGTATTTAATATCTAAGCCAAATAATTAAAATTGTTGTACAGAAATGCCCTTATAATTTCCAATGAGGAGTTTGAACCCTAAAACAGAAAAAAGTGGAGATACCACGGTAATATCTTTTTTTGTCTCTATGGAAGCTTCCTAAGATTTCAAAAATGTGGCTTCAGCTTAACTTGGTAATTAAAAAATTGTTATCCATAAATACTAAAAAGGTAACAGTGAAAACAACCAGTTGAGTGACGACCGAAAGTCTGAGTAACAAATAAAAACGTGAGTGAAAACCAATGAAAGATAAAAAATACAGGGAGTGCGAAGAGGAAGGTAGGTATAGATAAAAAATTGAGTAAGAAAACAAAACTAGGATGAAAAAACAGGGTATGCAATTAAAATGCGAAACGTTTCAAAATCCCAAGTGGAAAAGGAGTGTTCAAAACAACTCCTAAAAAACAAGCGCTACCCCCTTAAAAACTATCCAGTCTAAAAAATTCAATCAAAAACACAAAAATCTTTTTGCTCCCCCCCCCCCCAAGCGCAATTTCTTCCTTCTTTTACTTCAATGCATTGATGGATCAAAACAATGTTTTTGAAGATGGAGATGAACTTACATTTCGCTTGGTCTGCAATCAGTGGAATAGCACTTTCCATCACTTTTCCATCCTTGTCAAAAGTGAACTGTTTGGCAAAGCAGATCATAAGAATAATATACTCTATCTACATTACTTGTTTACTTCTGAGATGGTTGTCTTTGAGAAATGTACTAAAGGAACTTCATAATTGAAGACGTTGTTGATGATAATGATGCTGATTTTCATAACCATGATAATGATTATAAGGATGAGAATGAAAATGATGATGAGGGTAGTGATGATAATGATGGATATTGCAGTGATGGTGATTATTGTGAACATGATAGTGATGATGAAAATGACAAAGGTGATGTCAATGATGATAATGGTAATTATGGTAACAATGATAACGAGTATGAGGGGGAGAATAATGATGATGATGATGATAGTGATAATGGTAATTATGGTAATAATTATAACGAGTATGAGGGGGAGAATAATGATGATGATGATGATGATGATGATGATAGTGATAATGGTGATTATTAAGATGATAAGAAATGGTAACGGTGAAAGAAGCAATGGTGGCGCTTATGATAAATTTTAATGATGGCCGTGATTGGGATGATGGTAATGATGTTAAATATGGTGACAAGGACTATACATAATGATAAAAAGACAAAAGGGAATAATAATTGTTATAAAATAGAGATGAAATAAAGATGGTGGTTGTCGTTATGGTTATCAAAATGATGAAGCTAATGATAAAGTATCTCAAAATTAATTAGCGGCTCTAGTTCTCCCCATACTAAGAAATTAGCTCTATGGAGCCGATATATAACTTTATTACATAGATATAAGTGTTTTACCAAAAAATAGACAACTCGTATTTTCCATGCGAAACTCCATGCGTATTTTCCATACGAGTGAGATATTTTCAATATCCTCACTAGTGAAGATATCGCAGACGTCATTCATTCATTCCTTTTTCGTCTATTTTTTTTAATTTTCAAAACACTCATATCTATGTAATAAAAAGAAAATTACATGTTAGTTTGAAGATATGAAGTTTATCTTCTTGTGGAAGATAAACTTCATATCTTTGCGCCACTGTGTAATATCCTCCATATATTACCTCAAGATTCAGCTGTCCGTGGGCATATTCACTTCTATAGGATTTGGGTAGAACTGGCATCGTCATTCGACAAGTTTGACAACTGTTAACAGTAGCTAGTGGAACAACAACTTGGCCAAGGAAATCATCTGCCAGTACAAAGAAAAAACAAAAACTTTCTGTAGTTGTATAATGATCATGACCATAATTGTAATTGATGATGATAACACGGTAATGCAAATGATGAAGGATGATGATAACGACAGTGAGATTAACTATGATGATCAAAACAAAAGTAGATGTTAAATACATTAATGTTTTCTCTTTATACAAAATCTTGTTCATATGTACATAAAAGTGGTTGAAGTTTGCTTTGCTAGTCTTCAGAGACCATAAAGCCAAAAATACAATTTATGAGACAAAAATAAAAAAAACATTGTTCATAAACTGTTAATATTTTGCCAAAACTAAACTGAAAAAATAGAATTGACTCAAATAATGATAAGATTAATTAGTTTCTTTGAACTTTAATAATTATCTTTATGATAACATCGTGTCTTAATTTTGATACAGTTTAGCCAATTTTGTTTGTACATGCTTGATTTAATATTATGGAATTCAAATTTTACTATACTATTCAAATTTGTATATCCCATTGTATTTAGTGGTTCGAAAGCATTTTTATTATCAATACTGTATTTAAATATGCAATTCAGCCTCCAGGCTGCAATGTATTATTAATAAAGCTATGCTATGCTATGCTATGCTATGCTATGCTATGCTATGCTATGCTATGCTATGCTATGCTATGCTATGCTATGCTATTCTATTCTATTCTATTCTATTCTATTCTATTTTATTATATATTATATTATTCTCCAATAGAGCCCACTCTGGACTACTAGTTTTTTGGTTGAGTTTTATTGAACATTCAACTTGAGAGTTCAAATTAATCAAAAGTTAGTATGTACTAACAATGCTTTTATGCTAATGTCAGGATAACCGAATTCTTTGTTGGAATCCAAACATCCCAGGAACAGGAGGAGAGGTACTTTTAAGTTTTTGTTTTATTTTGATAATGATCATAAATTAAGTTTCAAAACCTAGATTATTACTGTGGAAAATGTTGAAGAATTACAATCTAAATTTTTAGCCTTTTCTCTTCCATGGAAAGCGTCATCATTCTATAAAATTAAAAGGCGCGCAAAGTGCCTTAGTATACACCAGTAAGGCAATTGAATTAAATAAATTTGCTTTTAAGAAAAAGATAGATTTTTGAGAGAAGAAAAAACTTATTAACCCTTTCAGTCCCAGTCAGTCAACTTCGTACATGAACATATGTAAATATTGTCTCACATGTGCTATTTCTAAACCAGTCAAATTCTGCACTAAAGTGTCAAGCTGGTATATACTAATTACAGTAATTTTATCAATGATTATTAAAACTGTATAGCATTGTTTAAATCCTGTTTCCTTTGATAATAATATGACAAATTCCTCTGTCTTATATCACAGATTGTATATGAGTTACCAACAACGGCACAGTGGAGCTTTGACGTAAGATGGTGTCCTAGAAACCCTGCTATGATCTGTACATCTTCATTCGATGGTCATGTTAGTGTGTTCTCACTGATGGGAGGTAATCCCCCAGCTCAGGTCCAACAGAAGGTAACGTCTTATATCCTGTTGTTCAGAAGTGAAATGGTAACTTCTTAGTATGTACCATATAGCATATAAGACAAAGATAGATTTTTCTGCTATGATCTGTACATCTTTGAAACATTCGATGGTCATGTTAGTTTGTTCTCACTGATGGGAAGTAATCCCCCAGCTCAGGTCTAACAGAAGGTAACGTCTTATATCCTGTTGTTCAGAAGTGAAATGGTAACTTCTTTGTATGTACCATATAGCATCGCCTACTCTCTTTTTAAGAGAACCAAACATAATAAAACGCAAAACATGGACAGTACTAGCCAAAACCAACAGGCAAAGCAAATAACTATTCCATATGTTCAAGGCGTAGCAGAGAAAATTGGTAGATTACTGAGAAGAGAAGGGGTACAAACAGCATTCAAGCCTGTACACACGCTCAATCAAGTCTTCCCCCGCCCAAAAGATAGACAAACGTTTTTATATAATTTTAAATATTTTTTCATGATTAGAAAACTAGAAATCAATGCTTATCACTGAGTGTCATGTTTTTAATAATCTTTTCTTGGAGTTTTATCATGGTTATTTTTATGGTTATTGTGTCAAAAACTATCCTTAATTTAACACAGTTTAATCATAACTTTAAGGTTAGTTCTTTTTCACTGTTTTTTGTTTTTCTCAGGAACTTGCAGAGCCACCGGCAGCTGCCCCAAAGAGTGGATTTATAGGTAAACTAAACACTGTAGAAATAATAATATAATAATAATAATAACTAAATGGAATGCTGCATTGGTGTTTCTACAGTAACAGTTTTATAAATAGATAAGTTCTACACTAGTGAAAAGAATTTTTAAACTCACGTTTCCAACTAGTCTTTCGTCACAGTGATGAAGATTCACTCTGACAAAAGACTACAGTCCAAAACGTCAGTTTAAAAATTCTTTTCACTATGGTGTAGAACTCATCTATTTGTAAAACTATTACTGTAGAAATAATATTACTATAACATTTAAACATTACTAGATACTTTGTACAGCAATGGGTTTTTTATAATCATCTCGCACAATGTCTTCATGGAAATTTAACTTTAAGAACCTCTAGCGACTATTGTTCTCATGTCAGTTTTATTCATTTTACAATTTTTTTACATCATTTTATTTTACAATTTTTAACCCTTTCAGACCCAGTCAGTTAACATCCAACTTCTCCTTACATAACACGTACAAAGTAAGACATTTGGTAATGAGAAAATGAGATTTGGTCAAACAAAGCAAACTGCTGAAGATCAAAAATAAAATTCTCTCAAACTTGTTCAATGAAAAATATGGGCTCAAGTTGGGAGAATTTAACAATACAAATGGGATTGAAAGGGTTAATAAATAATTGTTAATAATAATTTTGTTGCTATGCAGTCCCCCTGGAATAACTAAATTAGCTAATGGAGCCAGGGGGGGCTTTTTAATTATTTTACATATCTAGATTAAGATTAATTTACGTACAGTAACAATTATAATTTTATTTTGCTCTTATAAATTTTCTCGCACATTTGGGTATTTCCAGATGTCTACGAACAGTATCTAACAGACATTTATAGGCTTTTTAACAGTTGGAAATAAGATTTGAGTTAAAAGTAGATTTCTGTTAAATAAGGACCAAGACAGCAATGGTGAGAGCAATGTGTGGTGCAAAACTGATGGAGAAAAAGAGGACAGAGGACCTTATGGAGATGTTGTGATTGAAGGAAACAGTGGTTCAGATGGTAAAGGTGAATGGAGTGTGATGGTACGAGCATGTGTTGAGGAGAGATGATGGACATGTTTTGAGAAAAGCATTGGAGTTTGAAGTAAAGGGCAAGAAGAAGCAAGGACAACCAAAGTGGAGAAGGATATTAAGAGTTTTGGTTTGGAGAAGGAGGATGCCATGAATCGAGCAAGATGGAGAGTGGGAGTTGGAGAGATTGCTGTTAGAGTGGGGTAAATCTGGCCATCCCCATTTATGGGGATAAACCCGGTTCAAAATTGGAATGATGTTGATATTATTATAACATATGCACTAAAGCTGCATGCATAAATACGTATATGCTCCAGAAAGGGAATTGTGCCCAGACCTGAACTTGTCATTATCGAATCCAAGTGGCAGTTTCACACTTACTTTATATATTATCATGAGCTACATTGTTTTAGTTACATGTAAACTAAATTTTTGATTGTCATAATTTAATATTATCTCCAGTTCTTTTGTACTTTGAAAACTTGCTTGGCCTCATACTTATAGCGGTCAGCCTGTTTTTATTTTACATTATCAAATCGAATACAAAATAAATTGACATACAGTTACTTGCTTAGTTTCAACCTTCAATTCAGTAATAATATCATTTTAATAATTTTGTACAATGATGTTACATTCAAAAGGGATAATTTCCGTATTGCTGCATACTTGTATTTATGCATGCAGTTTCGTTTAGAAGTTAGGGTCTGGGTAAGGGTTAGTTCACATGATTAAACAATAGTATGCGCCAATACGAAAATTTTACCAAAATTACTTACTGTAATAAATCATCTGCGCTATGATCCCCTGCTCCTGAGATTTCTGCATGTTCCCTTTACCAGTAACAACTTTTCTTTTGTACATATAGTTTGAAGTTCGGTTAACAGCCATATTGCTCGAAAACGAACACCGATGTTATTCTAAAATCTGGTCCATTTGTAACATTAAACAACAGAAATTATACTGCTGTTACCGCTAAATAACTATTTTTTCTTTCCTAGCACCATTAAGCCAAAAATTCAACCTAAAATGAAAATTCACTTTCACACTGGTCTGCTAAAGAAGACATTTTGAAACATTGCAAATTCTTCAAAACCGCTGACCGCTGAATGGACGCCTTCGGTGTAAACCACAGACTCCGACGATGGACTACACTCTTTTTTTTTTATAAGAACCTTTTTTATAAGAACACGAGGCTGAAAATCGCCAAAAAATTAAGAACAAGTTAAGAAC
>JAOBBB020267749.1:0-11030 GCA_025331005.2 Zoanthus gigantus | reverse complement strand
ACAACTTGTACCAGTGCAAGACAAATTGTACTGGTTTAAGAAAGATTGAACCAGTTCAAAATCATATTAAACCTGAACTACAACAATGATGTAGGAAGTCAAACATGAAATTATTGTTACTGTTAATGAACAGTTGTGTTAATTTTGTAGCCAACATGTCATGTGACCAATGGTGATGATCCTGGTACCATTAATTGCAATGCACAGTGGAATCCTCCTCATTCTGTGGACCTTGTTGTTACTCTGTATAAGGTGAGTACTGTGCAGCGGGCATAAAGATATAATGACATAATCCTTTTTTTCATTTTACTTTCAATTGTTACTCATCAAAAATTTCTGTTTCAACTTTTAGGACATCGCTAACAGTTTTCGAATGAAGGAGTATTTATTTGTGGTGGAGAATGTATGTAACAACTATTTTTAAAATTTTATTTTCATCTTTAAAAGTTATCATAGGTAAATTGTGCAAACCCAGTGTGGTTGTTTTTTCTTTGGCATTACAAGCTCTTGAAAAGTTGTTGATTGCATGTTTACTGACCTGCCATAGGTAAGCTGCATCTTCTAAGATCTAAACAGTCTATCTTTGGATAAATGCTTATTTTCCATACTTTTCTTTGTTGGAGGGAGTCATGCTTTTGAAATTTTTTAACATTAGTTAACCCTCAACACCATATACTTCTTGTGTCTTTACTATACAGTAATTAGTACATACACAGTTATAGTGTACTGGTTGACCTTTATTTACAGGGTGGTGTATAAACTGATCATATTATTTTCTGTTACTTGCAAGAGTAATTGAAAACCTTCTTGTGTGAAATGTTAGCTCTATATGTCATCATCATCATCGTCATCATCATCATCTTCGTCATCATCATCGTCGCTATCATCATCATCATCATCATCTTCTGCATTTAATGTTCCTAGTTTCCCACTCCTGGGGTTGGATGTGACATGAATTGCCTCCACTGTTTTCTATCCTCTGCCATATATTATGTGATGTTTAACTTCCTCATGTCTTCTTCCACTACCTTACTCCAGGTCCTCGTTAGCCTACACTACTGCCTTCTACCTTCCACCTCCACCTCCGTTGCACTCCTAAGTATGCTATATGTCTATATGTCACATATACTTGCTCTTTCTTTGCCAGGTATCAAAGGGAGAAAGAAAAAAGCTTGCAATTTTTCCGTGTAATATGGCTGGATATGTGTCCATGAACAATGAAGTGTATGTTAATTAATAAATAATATTTTGCTTCAGTCAAAACTTTAACTTCAGTTGTTAAATATAGTTTTTATGTGTACAATTCTGTAATCTTTTCCCTTTAGCTCTTTATTTTTCCTAACATTACCTAATCTATATTATATAATATTAATAGGTTAGCTTGGAAGTCAATTTCTAAAAACCGTCCAATGCATGCCAGCATGTACAGACATAAAATGGAATATAAAACAAAAGTAAAAATATTTCTCTGAATTAAATTCTCCCTTTTCCATACTTAGCTGGCTGCTTTGTTGTGTCCTTATGCTTGTCCTGTCTGTGTGCTTGCTTTTTTATCTTAATCATACTTTGTGTTATATGATGTCAAATAGCACTTCCTTTGGATATAATCAATCTTTATTTTAAAGTGAGCCCACGTCCATATAAGCCTCTTGGTTTTTTGTGGGCTTCCTTTGCCTCCTTAAAGAGTAATTCCTAATGAATTTTGTAAATGTATATATTTGTGTTGCAAAAATACAATAAACTGAAACTGAATCTGAAATATGATTATGATGATGATGATGATGATGATAATGAACATGATTCCAGGAAAACTGGTTAAACTTAACCTCTACAACCACTTATTAAGCAAATATATAATTATATTTTGGGAAGCTACAGTACCTATCTAGTTGAACCTTTAGGTTACTATAATAGGTATTTTGTGTACTAATCTTCTGTAAATTGTTTTATATATAATTTTTATGCAAAAGTTTTTGTAAATAGTAATATGAGGTACTAAAATATATATTAAAAAAATGTATGTGTTTTTAATTTAGATTGAATAGGGATGGTCATCTAGGGTCATTGCCCAGATTTTGGATGACTATATGCAACTCATTTCCCATTGCCCAACAAGGAGGAAGCCTGGCCAAAAGAGGACCATATGCCCTACTGCCTGCACTCCTGGCCTGTTACCATCCTGTAGCAAATTTTGTAAAATAAAAATTAATATAAATGTCTATTTCAGCCCAAATTTCATTTTCAAATCCTGTTTTGGACCCCTGATACAAAAATGATCATCATAAAACATTTCAGAAAAATCTCAGCGATTGACATGGAAGATGATATATCTTCCACATGTACATTGGGTCCCACAAGGCTCATATCTAGGACCAGTGCTACCTGCTCTATATGTACACGTCAGCAAACTCTTTCACTTCATCACAAAGTAAATATCCTTGTTGCAGCAGCTATTATTATTAAGTATTATCCTTGAACATTATGAATATTAATATCCATAATTGTGAGTATAATAGAATATGTGTGCGAGCTTTAAATGACTTTATCAGCTCATTTTTGAGACTTGGCACTCTCATGTTTTCTATTGTAGACATGATCTGGAGATGGAATTTAAGACACTTTCAAAAAAGATTCTCAGCTGTAAGCTAGGAGTAAAAATCAAATGCGATTTCATAAAGGAAGGAAATGCAGGGTGAGTTTTGTTGGATTGTAATGGGTGTTAAACATAGTTATACACCTTCTACTTTTTGTGCATCAACAAATTTGTTTTCAACATACAAATAGTGTAGAAGAAATGTTCGTGTTGACATAAGCTTCTTTTTCTCAGAAGAAAAAACTTCCGAGTCCCTAACGGGAATCGAACCCATGACCTTCTGATTACCGTTCAGACGCTCTAACCCACTGAGCTACAGGAACTCACGTAGGGAACGGATCACTTAACTTGCATTTGGTTCTTATAGATAGAATATCGGGTATATGTCCTGCTAACTGCTGGCTCAATATATGGGTTCTATTCCCGTTAGGGACTCAGAAGTTTTTTCTTCTGAGAAAAAAAAAAAAAGAAGCTTGTGTCAACACGAACATTTCTTCTATAGTTATTTCCAAGCTGAATATACAACTACAAATAGTGTTTCTCTTACTCTTTATATCATTTATACAGTGAAGATGATATGGAGAGCAACTTCAGCCATATTAGTGAGGGAGACCCGATAAACCGAATGTCTGAACTGATCGAATGTAGTGACGAGGAAGAGGAAGAGAAAAAACATCGTGATGCCGTCAGGATTGGTGAGAGATCAAAACAGTAAGTGAAGTGTTTTTTATTCGCCTGCATGCTAGATTTTACCAGTTGCCATTTCTAAATAACTTTTATTTGCAGAAATTGGTCCCAGTTCATGGACGAAATGAAAACATTGGAGTACAAGCAGTTGTCAGTGGTGGAGAATCCTCTGGCAGAGGACAGAAATGAGTTTAACCAGCTAACAAGAGGTGACAATAGCCGAAAAATAATGATCTTTTTCATACATCGTTTCTGCTGCGTCCTTTTAGCTTTCTCTTCTCTACCTAGTCTATAATATAGAATAGCCTGCTATTAGAATAGAATAGAATAGAATAGAACTTTATTAAAACCATTGCAGCCGAGGGGCTAAACTACGGACTATACAAAAATACAAAAAATGCTTAAGATACTAAGAAAGAAAAAAAAATTACATGGTTAAAATTCAATTCAATACATGGCTGCGTTGTGTACGAGAAAACTGTTTTAATTAAAATCTATTAGTATGGCAGATGGGCAGATTAAAAACACGTTTGCTCCTAAGGGCCTTAAATTATAATTGCGTGCTGTTAAAAGGCCTTGTAGCTTGTGGTTGGAATTGTTCAAGATCTCTTTGAAGAGGCGTTTGGTTAACATTTTCCTATCGAAAGTCATCTTTTTTTCAAGTAATTCATCGATTACAAGTTTACATCAGTGCCTGTATGTTTTCAGTGGTATTCCAAAAGGAATGTGTCCACAATTATCTTATGCCACGCCCTCAAATTACTTGTGCTTGTTGGAAAATATGATGGGATTGTTAAAGTAATTTTATCAGTTTTAAGAGTAGGATGGTTAAGTTCTACAGCTTAATTAATGATGAATTTACAGTGGCGATTCTACTCTCTTATTGGCTGTATCTTCTGGGACATAGAAACTTATACTACATTTGGCCTCACAGTCTATTGATCATTTGTATTCTATTTGTCTTCTTGGCCTTCATTGTTAAATAGTAACTAGTGCCCCATTGGTATTCATTTACCAGAAATCACTAACTGTTGATCTAGAATACTAAAATGGCTCTTTTACAGGAATGGGGAGTGATCGAAGTTTCTCAACAACTGGTGACAATAGTTTAGGTGATCTGCTGTCTACAAATGATAGAGTCAGTACAGATTCCATTGACAGGGAAGCGCGGAACCGGCGTGTGGTTAGCGCCATTGTGGAGTTGGCAGACGAAGAAGACGAGGTTGAAGACAGTGAAAAAGAAACTGAAGAACTCTCACTACCGCCATATTCCAGCCACTGTAGCAGTTCTAAAAGTCTCCCAAAGCCGAAATTCCAATTTGTATTTCCAAAGAGGAAGGTAATAGGAGCAGCAGAATGATTAAGTTCTTTTTCAGTTCTTTATAAAATAATTTGGATAATACGTGCATTTTGATTGGTCTAGAAATGTGTTTTCATAGCGCTATGAAGTATGAAAATGGCGTGAGCAATGTGATTTGACTGTCTCAATTTACAGTACGTGCTTCGTATATCGTCTTCCTCTTTGTTAACCAGGAAAATAATAATTTTATAATTTAAGAAATAAAACGTCATGTTGTCCGTGCATCCATAGCCTGTTGAAAACCTCGGCAAAGTTTGTGAGAATTCTCGAGCAGGTGAAAACCCTCGACTGCCTCTCGTGTTTTCACTGATCTGCTTTCGAATTCTTCCAAACGTTCGCTTCGGTTTTCACCAGGCTATGAAGGAACGAAAAACATTTTTTATTTCTTAAATAAAGAAGGTTGCTTCTACCAACAGTTCCTCGCAAACTAAACTCTTTGATAAGCGGTATCTTGAAACAGATATTAAGTTCTGAAGGTTTTTACAACTGTTGATGGTGATACTGATGATGAATGGTATTAGTGATGTTAATGGTGATGATGATGTTGTTAATAATGACGATACGATGGTAAAGTTGATATTAGGGATGGTGATGATGGTAATAATAGTTGTCATTAGAAGTGCACTCGCCAAAAACAATGTTTATCATTAGAATTACTTTGTGAAATTATATCCGAACCTTGCTTCATTTCCTAGATTTTATCGCATTTGCTTTTTTGCTTGTTAGTAAAGCAACGTTAATAGCGTTTCTACAAATTTTCAGTTACATCGGTCAGAAACCCTGCCGTCTGAATTGTCTTCAACAGAAGGTGCTGTGGTAAGTTATGTTTAACAGAACCAAACCAAACCTTAGTGCTTTTGTAACGGTATACATTTGGCAGTTAGATTTGTTGTTTCCTTCCGCAGTGTGCATCGACATTATCTATAGATAATCTAAAAAGTAAAAGGAAAGTAATTTTTACTTGTACTAAATAAACCTGCTGTTTGCATCATGCCCTTTTGATTGCACTTCATCTGGCAGTTCAGTGGCTGATACGCGTTATGTAATGGAAATTTTACTTTCATTATTCTTTATGGCTTTTTACAAGTGTAAATCTCGCTTATGAAAGGTAATTTACGACTGGCTACTTGAATCGATTATAAAGAAACTGGAAAAAAAAATTACTCGACTTAAATCTTAATATTTAATCAGTTCAGGGTTGCTCCATGGCTTGTTTCTGTAACAGAAAATATAGTTAGTCGACCTTATTGTTATGTATATAATCCTTCTTATATATTTTTGTACCGTATCTTCAAAACCTAAGTTAGAAAGCATTGACTGAAAAGCAAATGACTCCTTAGCTAATACACCTTGCGCACTAACTGACAGATTTATAAATTCTACTTTTTTAAACTTATTTCGGAGAGTTAAATTTAGTTCCTTTTATTTTTCTTTCTTTCGGATTATGTTGTTCTTTAAGTTTGACTCAAAACCAACTGATAGTTCCAAAGCATATAGACAGTTATTATTTGAAATCAAGAGGTCAGGGCAATGAGAGTCTCCAGTAATTATTGAGGGGCTTTTAAAATCAGGAAGATCAGCATAAATGACAGTGTCTTTCAACACTTGTAGCGTGACGTTGCCAAGAAATTAAGAATTTAATCATGTCTCCATGTAAATCGACCCTGGGTGAGATAAGATGAGCAGCCAGCAACTACGTGAAGGAGAGTTTCTTGTGATACACAGAATGAACAATCAGCAGATGACGAGATGCACCATTTCATTAGGTTTTTCTTGTTGGTAGCGTGTTGTTGATGTAACGGATTGTGAAATTGTATATGTTCTTGGGGAGTTTTGACTGTACTGACGACCAGATTTTGTTTAGTTCAGGCTATGAATAATAATAATAATAATAATAATAATAATAATAATAATAATAATAATAATAATGATAATAATAATGTTTTATTTAAACTATTCCAATAAAAATGTATATACAACGATTATTAAAATAAATCTTAAAATATAAAGTATTAAATATCAAAATATCTTTCTCAAACTGTCCATTAAAAGTTATAAAATGTTAAAAAGCTTAAAATATCTGACTCAAGAGATTCCAGCTCGTTCTATGTCAATCTCGAAATCATTTACTTGAGCATGTAAATTAGTTCTTTTCCTTCTAGCTGATCGTGAGCCTATGAGACATAAGAGTGCGCTTCTAAGGATAGCAAAGGAAACTTTTGCTCTGATCCATAATATCGTAGTTCTTTTTAGTCGATAGGGGTTCAGCTAGTCTAGTATGAAAACCCTGGCACTCTTCAGCCATTCCTCCTGTGGTAGTAAATATCAATGGCGTCAATGTTCCTTGTTCAATTTCAGTAATTCTTGGCCCATATTTTCTCTTCTTTTCGTTTTCGTGAAGGTTGTATATATGTTTTTGGGTGAGGTCCCTGTAGGAGTCCGCGTTTGGGTGGCAAACCCTTATGTCAAAAAAGGCGGCTCTCTGTCTCTCCCAAAACCCACGACATTGCACATCAAGACGGGGCATCTGGGGCTCTTTTAGCACCACTGTTAAGTACTTCGCCAGTGACAGGTTGCAATGATGGTTCAATCTCAACATCGTAACAGACCATATCCAGAAGTTCAGCTTCTAAGTCACGGATGACATTATGACGCTGAATTATCAGGCCCCCGCGTTGGCAGATCATAGCGTGATCGACTGTGAAGCAGCATCCACATACACACGTTGATGGGCTATCAGGAATGGACCAGTCGTAGCGACGTCGAATAGCATCTCAAAACTCCCGTTTATTAAGGTCAAAATCCTATTCTTTGAGGGGAATGACGGTTAACCAGCTAGAAGCACCCTTTTTGCGAGCAAGTTCTACACATCTTAGCGTTTTATCTGACAAAGACATCTTCAAGTTCTCAAGCTGTCCTTCTAGATGTTTTTCCTTCTCCTTGCGAACAGAATTTATTATCTCGCGTACATTGGCTTCATCAGGTGTTCATGAGATTGCTTGATTATCTCTTCTACAAGTGGTGCACTTACTCCGATTGACAATAAATATTCTGAAGCTGCACTTTTACAGGGATTTGTGAGGCCTAGGCCGCCCAGACGCACTAGAAGAGCCATTAAATCCCGTTCCGCCCGCGAGTATGTATGTTCAGTTAATGATGGAATGAGCAGTTCAGAGATTGCAAGTTCGAGTGGTTCCAATAAATCCTCAGTATCTGGTAAAGTTCTCATGAAGTACATCCAATGATGTCTAAGACCAAATGTGAACGCTGCATGGGAGGCCTGTGGTTGAGATATCGCAAGCTTTGCCAGCGAGGTAACTTCATCTACTCATTTCGCAACTTGGCTGCCAACGTAGTTCTCAAGATATTCCCTCGATCCAAGTGCAGCGCCAAAACAAGGTGTTTTCGACTTTCATTGGTAATGTTGATTTTAGTTCCAGCAAACACATCGTGGGCTGTTCTTTCCTTCTCAGGTTTTACAACAAGCCAGTATTTCTTGGCATTTGGATAGTAGCCCAATAACGGTCCATCTTCAACTAATTGGTCCCACCATTTCCTGACTTCTTCCAGGGCGCCTGCTCCAGTAGCAGCATTGCCTTGTTGAGCTACATCCAGCCAATATAGTAATGAGCGGTTGGATACCTATCGCAAAAAGGCTCATAGCTAGAGGGTCGCCTTGCGTTGTTCCTTCTGATGATTTTAGCTCCATTCCTTCTAGTACAAATAGACGTGCAGGAGCGCGATAAGTATTGATTGCAAACATTGCGACTGTCGGGCACAGTATTTAGATGTTGTACGATGCTGCTGCTCTGTTAAGCGAGTTAAAGCATTGGAAGCGTCGACCAATAGGGCAGCGTCCGTATCATAAGCCTCAAAGATATTCCGCTTGGCGTGTACAGCAGCTTCACTTCCATTACTTTGTCCAGCGCAGACTTGCATTGCACCACTAGCCTCAACTACATCTTGTTTAAGAACCTTGAGAACACATTTTTCGATGACTCTTCTAATGACCTCACCAACGCCAATAGGTCGAACTTCTCCACTCCCTTTATCGAGAGAAATCAGGCGGTTTTCAAGCAGATGCTCAATGGTTAGCGGATCAACAGCCTTAGTACAATGCTTTCTTGTGAGTGTGGCTAGAGATTCATACTTAGAGAGGTTAATACTTGATTTCTTAAAAGACTTGGATACGAGGACTCTCTTAAAACCATTTACGTCTATACCGGAAGGTCCATCAGATCCTTTGGTCCTCAAAGCCGCATCTCGTACCATTTCACTGTTGATTTGTATATGATATATATCAGGAGTGTCTTGAACAGGACCAAACAGCAGCGTTCCCAGCTTCGCCTCTTGCGCTTTCGGATGTTTATTTCGTAACTGTTACATTACATCATCTGTCAGTGTTAATTCGCCTTCAGATTCTTTCTCACTTAAATAACGCAGGGCAGAGTTGATTTGTCCTTCCATAATTAACTTAGCAAAGATTTTGGCTTTACCGGGGGGATCCTTTCTTGAGGACATAGTCGCCCTTCACGGAGAAGACCAGTTTTTCGCTACTTTTAGTGGTATTTTGATGATATCTCCGTCATTATTTTGAAATGTGAGAAAACCGATAATCACATCATAGAGTGAATGAAAAGGAAGCCTCTTGAATATTTTGAAAATTTTTGGATGACATTTGAGGGAGGAGATAGATTTTGTAAATGTTGTTTTTTAAGTTTGAGAATTAATTTTGGAGTTAATATTCGATAGTTGGGCGCCAAACCGTCCCCTAACCAAAGTTACACTTTCGCATGGTCTGGAGGGACGGTTTGGCGATCATCCTCGAAATTCTTCTAACTCAAATACTTCTTTCAACTCCTTCACTATCCACCAAAATTTAGGGTAGAGAGTGGCCTTAATTAAGATCCCATCGCAACATTGTCAGTTTGAATGTATAGTTGACCTTCAAACTGAAATAACTGGTCTTTACAGGGTTCCCACTTTTCTGCAACCACAGAATTCCAGGATATTTTCAGGATTTTTCAAGGATCTTATACAAAATTCCATAGGGGAAAACACAAATTTTATATTTTAAATGCAATTTAAAATATAAAATAATAATTTACAAGTATATAGATTTTTAGCATTCATTTGTACAAATTAAGAAAAGGGTATTTCATGAAGATGTACTTAAAGGAGATGAGGAGAGACTGTTTCCTTCAACAAAATATGCCCTGAACCTACTACCTTTTTCATTTAAGAGCTCCCTTACTAAACTTCTACACTCCCACCAAGATTTCACACCCTTACAAAGTGTGATAGTCTGGTTTTCCATCCTAACCTATTAAAGATCGACTGTTAGTAGCAGCAATACTAAATTGTAATTTTACACCATATGACCTTACCATTTGTTCCGATTTGTCTGCCTTTTGTTTTATATCATTAATTTTTTCAAAGAGCAGTTTAATAGCTTGTTGAGCTTCCTCTAAAGCCTGACAAAACAAATCAAAGTTACTTTTAATAAGCTCGCGAAGCTAAGTTTTTAACTTGCAAAAACAAAATGTATTATTGTACAACTGCAATAAGGGACTAATGGTTTTTAGTAGAAATCTAGTTACTATCTATCAAAAATACTGCAGTCTGACTGGCTACCGTAATGACTATCTATCAGGGCTGGGTTGTTCAAAAGCTGGTTAACTTTAACCCTGGGTTTGGTGAAAAATAAAGAAATACTGTTTGGATTTTCAAATGATAATTTCAAACTTTCAGCTTAAGTACGTCTCTACAATTTTGGGAACATGAACATGGGTTAAAAATTTTACCCTGGGTTAGTGCTAATCGACTTTTGAACAACCATGGGCCTGGGATGATAGATAGTGTCTGCAGGATGTAATGCAGAAGTTTTGGTAGAGGAATTAAACCCTCTTATTAAAAAAGCAATCGGACCATGAGAAAACTAAAACAGCACAAAAATATGGCATAAAAATTTGAAAGAAGAAAAAAAGAATTTGAAGAATCAATTTGACAGTTTCACTTTCCCTTGTCATTCTATCAAAAGAAATCGTGAGCTTGAATTCTAACTGTTAAATAGTGGTTAAAAGTAGTGCTAGTTTGGCAGTTCTTGGAGTTAGTTTAAAACTTAATGCTGTATCTCAAAATTTACCTCAAAATACTCAAAGAAACTTTGCCAATAAAAACAGGGAAAACGCTTAAAACTAACTTTTGATAGCTTCACTAACCAAACAACCCAAGATAGCTGAGTTGAAAAACTTCTAGCAAGCCAGTTGTATATGTTGTGGTTCGATTTTATTTTTGGTTCAATTCTTTCAAACCAATTTATTTTTTTTCAACCTAGTTTGTTTTTTCAAACCAATTTGTTTTTTTCAAACCAGTTTGTTTTTTCAAACC
>JAOBBB020267655.1:0-11032 GCA_025331005.2 Zoanthus gigantus | reverse complement strand
TCCAACCAGATCTTTTTCACTTCCGTTGCACCTTAAGTCTTTTATACCCACCTGGCTATCAAAACTTCCATATATGGTTCTAGCGTATAATGCGCTGTGGTATCCCATCATTCTACAAGCGACGTGAGCTTCTTTCAAAGTCCAGTGTTGGGTGCAAACAGATCTCCAAACTCCTTGGTAGTAGATTTCTAAACGGCCTTCCAGTTGCGACATTCCACTTTGGAATCTTGCTAATATAATAACATAAATTAATTTTCTCATTATGTTTAAACGATAGATGTAAAAATAATCAACTCTTCATTTGGACTATTCAGTTTCAAATTCTTCTCTGCCGCTAAATTTATGGACCGCAGATTTCTTTTATACTGCTTTGATGTTTAGTTTTTGTCTTAACTCAGTTTTTGATATAACACATGCATTGCTATTCATTTCTTTAGGAGTAAAACAATTGCGTCACATCATGGGCCAAATGATAGGTTGGTTAAGACATTAGATGATTAAAAAGAGTCACAATAATATAAAACTTAAAAATTAAAAAGAGTCGCAATAATATAAAACAATCAATTGCAGCCTCTAACTGTGGTAAGTTGGTAACACTCTATAAGAGGTAAAAAATTACAAAATCTCCGCTTTTGCCGTACTACAGCATGATCATTCTATCGTATCTCTGATGATGCCGTTCGAAAATGAATATTTTATTGCAAATTTCCGGCGTATATATGATATAAATCTTTTTACCCGTGGTATTGGCACAGATCACACCTGCGTCCTCCCGATGGCGACAGCGATTCTTGCCCCATCCCCTGTGCGAGCAGTTAAATAAGTTTGTCTCTTTGCCAGTACAGATGACCCTATCAAGCCATATCTTCCCTTTTCCCTGACCGTATTTTCCGCAGCAGTTAGCTTCTAAAGCATGGGTGTAGCCCAACATACGGCAAACAACATTGGCATCTTTGATATCCCACGAATTATCGCATACTGTGCCCCATGTTCCATTGTAATAAACTTCAACACGGCCGATTCCTTGGACGTCTGCACCCCTTAAACGAACTGAAAAAAAGTTAGAGTTAGTGTTAAAGCCAACTTTGAGACAAAAGTATTGTCGTAACAACAACAAATCCGAATTTTTTCCTTAAGGCTCGGGAAATTATAAAAATTTTGACAACACGCGCATGAAATTAATTTACTCGTCACCATTCGATTACAAATTCAAATTTATAAGTTATACACCTTAATAAAAAGAAATTTTTAAAAACTAACTTTTTGGACGGTGGGCCTTCGTCGGAATGAATGTGTGGATAAATAGAGAAGTGGTTATATAGTGATACAAAGATAGATAACGTGATAGGATAGGTATGTAAAAAAGCATATGTAAATAAAAGAATAGCCGAAATAAGTGAGAAAAAATTTGTTAAAAAGATAAAAAGCTTCAAGAACGACAGAAGGTTAATTAAACGCCGTGAAACATGTGTATTCATTCGAAACGCGAGTAAAATTTTAAAAATATTAATTGCACGTTTTTTCTACTTAAAATAAAACTTCGAAACAGCACTTTGCTCACGTGGCCTGGAATTAATCGAATTTTTAACATAATTACTCGAATTGGCTGGGTTGTTCAAATAAACTCTGGATTAAGCAAAAATTATAGCAGCATTTGCTTCGTTATATAAAATTAAAATGTGTTCTAATAATGCTTGATGAGCTAATCATTTGCTGGGCTGTGATACATTTCTTTATACTTCATACAGAAAGTACAAATAATTACCCTAGTATAACAAGTCAGACGGTCAAGAAAACATATATTTTGTGCTAGTTAATATAGAAACAAGAACTCGTTTGAGGACTAAAATATAATTTCTAAAGAAATTTAAATTCTAAATAATCTATTGTGAAATTTGTTTATTTAATTCAGACACAGAACACAGCCAAGCGCGTTGGTTCTCGAAATCAATTTATGAACGTGGAGAGTTTGTTTTTTCAAAATTCGGTTTAAAATTAGATACACCGCTTCATTGATAATTTCTATTTAGGCTCAGATTTTCATATCCACTTGCAGGATGTCAGATTAGTCGGCGTGCATAAAGAAAGAAGTCTGAATGATCGCTTCAGCGTGAAACTGTACAGTATAAACTTTTACAATTTTACTTACTGTATTTTTAAATTTTATGCGTTTTTAGCTATCCATCTTCCGTTTTTACCGAAAAGAAATAATACAAATTAAGCAAAATGCTGAACAGCAAGTTTCTCGTTAGGCTTCACGATCGAAACATCGAACGCCTTCAAAGGCAAAGAACTCACCCTAAAAGAAGCCAAAAGGTAAAGAGGCTCGGCAAAAACAAGCCTACGGCGTCAGAAAATAATGTAGAGCCACATGTAAATAGTGAGATACAGTCGCTACAATAAGTAGTTTTCCAAAAGTTGTCAAAGTTTGAAGAGAATATATCAAATAAACAGTCAGGACAGTATCAAAGTTTGTCCCTTGCAATACCAAAAGAATCCAACCTTATAATATATGAAACCCCAAATAAACAAAACTCCAAATAAAAACGAATCAGGCAAAACAGACAAATGAAAAATAATCGATTGAAATGAATTCAAACAATACATTAAAACATGTCCACAAAAAAAAACTATCAAATGAAAAGGTTAATCTCCTTGCAAAAGGACTAAAGTCGTAACTCCAAAAAAGAAACAAACTAAATTAAGGCACGAACTAATTATGCAAGATTTCGAAAGATTTCTCAAACAACGCGCCTACAATACTTATACGCAAATAGCAAGGAAAAACGACATCCTTATCATGTCAAGTGGAAAACTCCCTTCACTCAAACTGTAACTCTAGAAAGCTTTTTAGACAAATTAAAACTACAAATTTCGGAAGCCGCAATCTGTGAACCTAAAGAGAACCTCACAAAAGGCGAAAAAAAAAGCCCTGAAAACTCTCTGATAACTGATAACTGATAACTTTATTTAATCACGGTACGTCCATCAGGAATATTTACAAAATACATTAAAATACAAGTCTTACTAAACTATTTAGGTTTTATCTCTAATTATATAAAATTCAAAGTACAAAAACAACATTCTCCTGCTTTACAAGGGCGCCGTGAGAGAAACTTTTCACCCTTAAAATTGGTAGCAGCTTATTTTGGATTTAAAATAATTTACTGATATTGCCTGTTTTAATTTGGAAGGTAAGCTATTCCACCGTACCGCTCCACTGTAGCTAAAGCTTCGTTTGTAATGTTCTGTGCGAGAGAGCGGCAGTGTGAGCTTGCCTTCCGTATCTCTAAGAGAATAAGAAAGCGTATCAGATCGATTAACAAACTTCGCCCCTAATTAATTTGGTGATTCGTTGTTTAAAACTTTATACATTAAAATTAATTTTGACACTTTGTGCTGATAATCGAGTGTATTCCTTTTTAGTTGATTAATAAAAGAGACCTTCAGCGTTAGTGTCATAGTTTGAAAAGGTTATAATACGGGCTGCGCGATTCCGAAGTTCGTCGGAAAGGCCTTAATTATAGTTTCCCCATACTGCACTACAATAATCAAAATGGAGCTGTACTAAAGCAATATAGACAGTGAGTAGTGTTTCGAGGGGAACTAAATGTCTAACCCGTTTGATTGCATTTATCCCAAGCAATATTTTTTTGGAAATCATGTTAACATGATTTGTCCAGTTTAGGTTTTCATCATTATATTTTGCACTCCCAGTGACTTTGAGACAGAGACCTGATGCACTGGTTTGCAATCAATGACCAAATTTGGTTTTTCTGGGAGACTGGATAACTTTTGTCCTGTGCCAATTAGCAAAAACTCTGTTTTAGATATATTTAATGTGAGTTTATTGGCTGCAAGCCAATTATGAATCTTACTAAGAACAGAGTTAACACATTCATTTATCTTGCATACATTCTTGGCTGGGAAAATAACAAACAGTGGGGGAGATCGTTTATGTAGAGCAAGAAAAGCAAAGGACCTAGAATGGTACCTTGCGGTACACCACTTCTTATCTCAAAACTGATAAGGACATAATCGTGCTCAAAAAAGCCGATAAAGACACAACAACAATAGTCATGGACAAAATAGATAAAATAAAAGAGGCTGAGATACAACTAAACGACACCAGCTATTCCCAACCTCTTAAACAACCCATGGTACTTGAAACAGCAAAGAAATTTAACACAATCTAGCTGATTCAAAAACGTTTTGAAGGCAAATTCATAGATAAAAAAAAAAAAAACAAAAAAAAACGAAAGAACGACTTCAACAAACGCCAAACCCGCCACGACTACCAGAGTTTACCCTCTAATAAAAATACACAAACCCAATCTTGCCGGCAGGCCTATTATTTCAAACTTTGATGGCCCAACAAAAAGAATATTGGCATTCTTGGACAAACTACTGCAGCCGGTAGAACAATCACAAAAATCGTACATCAAAGACACAACAGACTTCATTTACCACAAGGAACAAAGACAGTTCGCAAACAACACAGTAATAGTAACAATCGATGTTACAAGCCTGTACTGACAAACATACCGCAAAAAGAAGGCACAAAAATAGTAAGCACAGCAAACAGAATTACTATGAAAGCGAACTTCCAATTTCATCAAAATACGTCAAGTGATTAATGCTAACACTCATTCTAGAAGAAACTCTTTCAAATTTAACAGCAAACATTTTCTACTATCTTGCGGGACTGCGAAGCCGCCATCGCATTTGCGAACACTTCATGCCGAAAATAAAACTCCAAATACTAGAAAACAGTGAAGTCAAACCTCTAGAATGGATCCGCTTTATTAACGATATCGCATCTTTCTGGGATGCAACAAAAGACGAAGTCGAACAGAACCAACAATTTGTACAAAAAGCAAACCAATTCCACTCGACGATTAAATTCACTGCTGCATATCTCAGACATCCAAGAAACTCTCTTAGACACAACTATTTATAAAGGAGACCGCTTCAAAGACATTTAGACAACAAAACCCACTTCAAGCCAATAAAAGAAAATTCAGTATGTGCACGCAAATCAAGTCAGTGCCAAAAAAAAATGTTGGAAAGGGCGAAGCTCTCAGGCGTTTGAGAGCTTGCTCCTCAAAGGATATACCTAAGAATCAAACTTTGCAACACGTAAAATGCAACTGAAATGAAACCAGCTAATGACAAACGTATATAAATTATGAATTTATGAATAGAGTCGCGTAGGCCCATCACCCTTCTTACCCCATTATGGTACATTTCGCTCAGCAATTTGTTTTGAGCCGGTGCACCCTCTGTGCAGCGGTTTTCTAAACCAAGGTCAAATTATTCATGCATGAAGTTCAATTCAAAACTTGAATGGTGAATGGTGAGATATTAATGTTGTCTCTTGTAGCGTTCATCCGCGTGTGCTTGGTCTTCTTACTGCGGAGTGTCCAGACCAAGGTTCTCTGCTGCTTTAATTTGGCCCTGTCATCCTTCTTCGCCTGCATATCTTGGTGGCGATTTGGGACTATGGCAATGTCGTCGGCATAGTCTAGATTTTTAAGGGTTGTTAGAGGTTATTAAGAAGTAAAAATGTGTAACTAATAATTGTACAAGGCGAAACCCGCGGGCTTGGATACTTGGAATATAGACTCCAACTCGACGCCGTTGTAAATCATTATTATTTTTCCAAATTCTCATTTTTTCCTTCTTGGGGTTAGTGAGTATAAAAATAGTTTAAACAACTTAAAATACTGGAATCTGACGCTTCAATTTTTGCCTTGTCTCTTAATTCTGATAACGTTAGTGTCAAAGTTACCTTTAGTCGAACAAGCTACCCCTGCATCTTTGGAATGGTCACAGTTATGAGACCCCCATGGTTGATGAGCACATAGTGATACACTTTTTTCGTTTCCGTTGCATTTTACATCATCAAGCCATATCTTCCCGGCTCCTTGACCGTATTTGGCATGTTGGCTAACTTCAAGGGCATGGATGTATCCCAACATTCGACAAACAACATGGCCATCGTTGATGTCCCACAAATCACCGCACACTGTTCCCCAAACTCTATTGAAGTAAACCTCAACGCGGCCGCTTCCTGAATTTCCGGTTCCATTCAATCGAACTGCAAAGTAAAAAATTTACTTTTAAAGCCTACATCACATCACATCTTATTAGCATATGCTGTTGTGGCAGATGGCCACACTCTTTAAGCCTCTGCCGGTCAAACCCGGCGCTATGGCGATAACAATTGAACAGGATTTATTCAAACATGAGATTGCTCGTATCAGTTTAAAGTTAAACGGTCTGAACCAGAAATACGAAGAATGAAGGAAACCGGTTATACCATTTTTTCAAAAAAGTTAACGACCTCCTCAAACTGTTCACTACCATAAAACAAATCGTTTTCAATAATTGTAAATCTCGCAAACTGTTGAATTCCATTTTAAAAAATCAAACAGAAAACCCAATCAAAGTATCACAAAGTGCTTAACAAGAGATCCAAACTTCAAACACCTTAAAAAGCGGAAAAATTTCTGGCCGTGCGTCAAAAAGGCCGCCAAATTAAATAACTTGAGTGTACACTCTGATAAATGAAAACTTTCACTAGAGTAAAAGCTCAATGAAAGCCTTTTGGTTCGTGAATTATCGGCCATTTTCAAGCCCTTGGTTAAAACAAGAAACAAATTAAAATTTAATAACCGCACCGTCGTCCGGTTAGTGACAGATAAACCGAAATCACGTGATTGATTATTGCCATTTGCGCACATTAAAAATAGATAGAAAGATAGATTGCTAGATCTAAAAGTAAGTTAATTGTTTTAGTTTTTATCTGCTTTGACAACTAGTGAAAAGCTTTTATTGGCTAAAAGTTCTCTGCAGCGATCGAAGGCGAAACGTTTCAAAGCTCAATGTAGTGCATGCAAACAATGTCAAATGCTATGTTCAGAACAATTTTTGTGTCTGTTACTTTGAACCATTGATATCAAGATGTTGGAATTCGCGGTTGCCTGGTATCGGATGAGTGTAACTTTATTCAGAAAAGAGCTAAAAAATTGTCTCAGAAATGTGATAGTCTCATTCCACCGTGTATACTCACTATTTATAAATACGCAGAGTGTAAATTTATTATGTGTAAATAACACATTTTGCCCCGCTACGCATAGAACAATTTATGTTCTCAAGCCAGAGTCAGGAAAGCCCGTACAACAAAAAATGTTAAGATACGGGATTAAAGGTTTTACAACTTTCCGACATTTTCATTTTTACCTCCCTCTTTTTTCCTTCATACAACATTGTTAAAATTACCATGAGTTGAACAATCTACCCCTGCGTCTTCAGAATGGCTACAATTATGAGATCCCCATGGTCGATGTGTGCACAAAGATACACTGTTTTCGTTTCCTTTGCATTGTACATCATCAAGCCATATTTTTCCTGTTCCTTGACCGTATTTGGCACTTTGACTAACTTCAAGAGCATGGGTGTATCCCAACATACGACAAACAACATGACCGTCGTTAATGTCCCATGAATCATCACACACTGTTCCCCAGACTCCATTGTAGTATACCTCAACGCGTCCGCTTCCTGAACTTCCGGTTCCATTTAATCGAACTGCAAAGTAGAAAACTTATTTTTAAAGCTTACATCACATTACATCTTATTAGCACATGTTTTTGTGGCAGATAGCCACACTCTTTAAGCCTCTGCTGGTCAAACCCGACGCTATAGCGATAACAATTGAACAGGATTTATACAAACATGACATTGCACGTATCAGTTTAAAATTAAACGGTCTGAACCCGAAGTACGAAGAATTAAGGAAACCGTTTGAATAAATTTTTTTGAATATATTTTATCGGCTATTTTCAAGGGATGGGTTACAACAAGAAACAAAAGTTAAAATTTCATAACCGCACCTTCGTCCGGTTAGTTACAGATAAACCGAAATCACGTGATCTATTTTTACCAATTGCGCCCATTAGAAGTAGATAGAAAGATTGATTTCCTGATCCTAAAAGTAAGTTAATTATTTTAATCTCTATCTGCTTTGACAACTAATAAAAAGCTTTTATTGGCTAAAAGCTCTCTGAGCGATCAAGCGAAACGGTTCAATGTTCAATACAGTGCATTCAAACAATGTCAAATGCTATGTTCAGAACAACTTTCTTGTGTGTTACTTTGAACCATTGGCATCAAGTTGTTTGAGTTCGCGGTTGCCTTCTACCGGTTGAGTGTAACTTCGTAACCAAAATTACGAAGAATTAAGGACACCGTTTGAATTTTTTTCAAAAAAGTTAACGACCTCCTCAAACTGTTCGCCACCGCAAAGCAAATCAATTACAATAATTGTAGATCTCGCAAACTGTTGAATTCCATTTTTAAAAATTAAACGGAAAACCCAATCAAAATATCGCAAAGTGCTTCACAAAAAACTCGAACTTCAAACTTGCTTACAAAGCGAGAAAATATCTGGGCATGCGTCAAAAAGGTCGCCTAATCACTTGAGTGTTTACTCTGATAAATGAAAACTTTCGCTGGAGTAAAAGCTCAATTAAAATCATTTTCATTTATAAATTCAGTGGTTTGATTTTATCGGCCATTTTCAAGCCCTTGGTTAAAACAAGAAACAGAAGTTAAAATCTTATAACCGCACCGTCGTCCCTTTAGCAACAGATTACAGTAGAAACTCGATTTAACGAACTGCGAAGGGACCAAGGAAATGCGTTCGTTATATCGAGGGTTCGTTAAAACGAGGTTCTTTGCCTTACTATAACTTAAGCGGGGCTGAAATATTCGCTTCGTTATATCGAGGTCTTCGTTAAATGGAGGTTCGTTAAATCGAGATTTCACTGTATTCGAATCACGTGATCAATTTTAACCAATTGCGCAAACTAAAAACAGATAGAAAGATAGATTGCCGATATAAAAGTAAGTTAATTATTTTATTTTATGTCTGCTTTAACAAACAGTGAAAAGGTTTTATTGGCTAAAAATTTCTGCAGCGATCGAAGCGAAACGGTTCAAAGCTCAATGTAGTGCATTCAAACAATATCAAATGCTATGTTCAGAACAATTTTTGTGTCTGTTACTTTGAAACATTGGCAATAAGATGTTCGAACCACGCGGTTGCCTAGTATCGGCTGAGTGCAACTTTATTCAGAAAGAGCTGAAATTCTGTCAGAAATGTGACAGTCTTATTGTACCATGTATATTCACTATTTATAAATAAACAGAATGTAAATTTATTATGTGTAAATAATGTATTTTGCCCCGCCACGCCTAAAACAATTTATGTACTCGAGGTAATATGGAAAGCACGGACAACAAAAAATGTCAAGATACGGGATTTAAATTTTTACAAACCTCAAACATTTTCACTTTTACCACCCCTTTTTTTTCCTTCTTACAACATTGTTAAAATTACCATGAGTAGAACAATCTACCCCTGCGTCTTCAAAATGGCTACAATTATGAGATCCCCATTGTCGATGTGCGCACAAAGATAAACTGTTTTCATTTCCGTTGCATTGTACATCATCCAGCCATATTTTTCCTGTTCCTTGACCGTATTTGGCACTTTGGCTAACTTCAAGGGCATGGGTGTATCCCAACATACGACAAACAACATGACCATCCTGGATGTCCCATGAATCATCGCACACTGTTCCCCAGACTCCATTGTAGTATACCTCAACGCGTCCGCTTCCCGAAGTTCCGGTTCCATTCAATCGAACTGCAAAGTAGAAAATTTACTATTTTAAAAAGCCTACATCACATTACATCTTATTAGCATATGTCGTTGTGGCAGATGGCACTCTTTAATCCTCTGCCGGTCAAAACCGGCGCTATGGCGATAGCTATTGAACAGGATTTAACTCCGTTTAAGCGAACTGCAGTTTAGAATATACCAGTTTTAGATCAATTATATCAAAAATACTGATTCAATTTACCTAAACTTTGGAATTACGATTCATTTAAATTTAGATTGCATGCAGATTATTAAGAATACTGAGCCTGAACGAATGACCAAAATATTTTATTGAACAGTTGAGAGAATAATAACATATGTCGTTGTTCAATTAAACAAATTATGGCAGTAAAAGTATTCTATTGATTATAATATGATTTTTAAAACAGGTTGGTGCATGCAAGTACATTAAAATCCCCTAAAAACTTAAAACACGGACAATTATAACAAATTACGTCATTCTAGCGGCCCTAGTAACTATAGGAACGGTCTAGCTAGCACGTGTCTGATAAGGGAATAAAACAGCATCGTGCGTGTTTCTAGACAAAAGTTATGACGTCATTCCGCGATTTATGTTCAGTTATATAAAATAGATTTGTTGCCAATCAGAGCTCTTTCAGGATTACTTCTAATTAGATCTTAGAAAATAACCTTCCTTAAAAGATAAGCCAGGTGATCCGGATCTGTGTTAAAAAATTCTGGGCAACGTTATTTTTGTCTTTAACAAATTTCAGTTTCAGCGTCATTTATACATAAAGGAAAGTTACAAACGGTTGTTCAAAGATTGCTCCACGTGCTCAGGCCAAAACAACAATGGAAAACAAAGACAAAGATTAATTTTGCTCTGCAGCACTTTTTTTTGCTCTGAAGCAAAATTAGTATTCCCAAAAATGATAGGGCTCTACTCGTTCTTCATATAAGTTGTTGACAATAAGTTGATTGCGTTCCAGCATTTCTTTCCAAACACACTAGTCGTTCAACGTTTAAGAGGGCAAATCTGGACTTCAAATCCTGTTATTTCCCAGTACTTAATCATCAGTTTAAACTGAGTTAATATTTACCAAAGCAACTTATATCCAATTTCACGAACTTGGCTCCCGTAACTCCCAATATCCAAGACTAGTAGTTGATTTTGAGGCGGAAGTCAACGTGACAGGAAGTGCGCGTGCTAAAACTAGAAAACTAGATTTACATTTTATTGTTTCTTCGAAAATAAAGTGCATTTTTAATTCATTATTTTAGTATATACTAAAACAACTATCCCCCTCAGGGTCGCTGCCTAGCGCTAGAAATCGACGCTTC